>JAGXOD010000045.1:3022500-3202500 GCA_020368025.1 Brachyhypopomus occidentalis | reverse complement strand
ACATCTCCAATGCCCAGCTCCAGAGCCAAATGACTGCAGGCTTTAAAGTGCCTTGAGTGTTTTCCTTGAATCCCGAGGTGCCACTTTTAACAAACTTGCTTCTATGTAAAGTGAACACTGGATAAGAAGGCACTGTTGTTTCTTCCTTTCACCCTTCATTCTTTGCGGAGAGAATCTCAGCGGTTGTCATAAAAAGCCGCCGTGGTGCTCTGCTGTGTCTGTGTTCTCCACAACCTCAAGCTCAGGCAGCCGAGCCTGCTGTGGCCCCTGCCTCCCTCTGCCCCAGTGAGCTGTGGGTTCTGCTTAGAGCCAGAGGCAGTGCGCCGTGGAGGATCCCGTGTGCAGTGCTGGCGCGGGAGGTTGTGTGTTGACCCAGCAGCGTTCCATCCTACACACGCCATCATCCCTCGTCCTCTGTAAGAGAGCACGGCCTCGTCAGCTTCTCGCATCTCACTGAGAGGGAGATCAGAAGAGAGGGAGAGGGAGAGAGAGGGGAAAGAGAGAGAGAGAGAGGGAGAGGGAGAGAGGGGAAGAGAGGGTGTCCGCATTTGATATTTACAGGCCAACGAGGAATGGGATGAATGAGTAGAAGAATATTACTGTACCAAAGGAGCAAATGTCCTGTTAAAAGCTCTATGAGACAATGGAGCAATGTAAACATCATGCTTCCTCTGCCGTATTACCTACAGGACGTACCCAGTGGACCCTGTCCCAGCAAAACACATTTACCCACCTAGTGTGTAAACAGGTTAGTTCCCACCCTGTGGCAACCCTTGTGACCAGCAGCCAGCCAGTAAAATGTATCAGCAATATGATTAACAAGCTTAACATGTAGTGTATTATTCATTTAGAAGCGGCTGTGTAAATCTGAGGGAATAACTGGTTCACATTTCTGGAGCACAGCCACTCCGCGATGAAAGTTTGTTTGTAAAGCCTGATGCCTGCACGGAGATGCTGGCAGTCTCCACCTCACTCTCCTACTCCACTGCCCTCTGTCAGAAAGCAGGCTTTGTTCTTTTTTTTTTTTTGCCTTTCCTCCAGCTCAACATGGAGTTCTCATGTTGGATCAGCAGTACAAATGGGAGTGTGGGAGGCAGGTCTGAGATCAGTGCTGGCAGGTGTCACCTTGGCCGCTCGCCCCCGGGCCTCCCCCCACTCTCATACACATGCTGGCCCAGGACCAGAGGGCCAGCTTCTATTCACCTGACCCTCCCAGCCAAGGAATGTGCTGCTACATGTGCATCTCTCTCACCTCTCTCTCACGCTTACATTCTCTCTCTGTTTTTGCCTTTCTCTCACTTTCTCTCTCTCTCTCTTTCTTTTTCCCTCTTAACATTCGAGTCTTGATCTTTCTGCTTGTTGCTTATGTCCTCCTGTGACTATTTTGAACCCTTAACACATCTCATGATGCTGTACGTATGGAGTGCCTTGTGCCCCTGTCATCTGTCCTTTCCCTCTGCCTTTGAGCTGGTCATGCATTGCCAGCGTACTGGTGTGCATGTGAGCATCACAAAGCGTCTGGGCGGAGCTGCACTCACTGGTGTGTGTCCTGTTTGGGCTAATTAGTGCGACTTGGGATGCAAGGATGTGAGGCTGATACACACTACTGAGTATGACAGGTGTGACAGGTTCCTGTGGTGTTGAAGCATTTTGTTCGTTCACCTACCGTGCCTGTTTTTGCTAGTGAACATTCTGGAGGAGCCTGTTTCTGTTTGGATAAAATGCCTCCACAGATAAAAGAGGAATTTTAAAGGGGGTTTTGATCAGTCGGCTGTTTTGTGCCACTCAAACATACCCTTCTATAAAGTCAAAAATATGTTGGAGGGCGCCTCCTGTGGGGCTTTTGGCAGTGCTACAGACTGTAATGACATGCCCATAGTAAGTCAAAGGAAGGGTGTGTGTATGTGTGTGGAGAGGGTTGGAGGTTGGGTGGGTATTCCTTAGTTTATGCTTTTCCTACCATGTGGAAACGGAAAGGTGTGAATGCATGTATTTGACAAATGGCTTTCATCAGTACTGGGGAATTTTCTGCTTGGGTCACCCTCATTGTGTGTGTGTGTGTGTGTGCATGCTCGGGTGTGTGCGTGTGTGTGTGTGTGTGCGTGTGTGCGCTCGTGCATGTGTGTGTGCGTGTGTGTGTGCGTGCCCGGGTGTGTGTGTGTGTGCGTGTGTGTGTGTGTGAGGAATGGCCTGAGGCCTCTGCCCCCTACCAAGCCCTGGTCACCCTGCTGGTACCCTGGTGCATCTCCTGCTTCTTCACCACAAATGTTCCCATCCATCTTCTTGTCCTATTACACTTTTTTCTGAGCGATGGTCCTCAGCCATTAAAATTGATAGGAGAGAACAAAGGAGAAAAAAGAAGAATGCATGACTTGATTGATCTCTTGTCTACAGTCTGGAGATTACAGTAATATATATATATATATATATATATATATATATATATATATAGAGAGAGAGAGAGAGAGAGAGAGAGACAGAGAGAGAGAGAGCACTTTGCTTGCACAGCTGAAGAAGGACCTCTGTCCGAAATGTCCTGTGTCTCTGGAAACTTTGTGTACTTTACTACAATTTTTAATCTCTCTCTCTCGCTCTCTCTCTCTCTCTCTCTCTATATATATATATATATATATATATATATATATATATATGGAGAGAGGAAACATGGATACTCCAGCATTTAAAAAGAAGAGGCTATGTTTTCCAGGGATACCTGCAATTCTGAACATCTCTCCTCATTGCAGTCCTTTTCAGATCTCATTTTGTCTCCTCTCTTCCTATCATATTTGAGATCTATCACGTTATGCTGTGTGGGCCTGAATGTCGTCCTGTATTTACGAAACTGAACCGCTGACTCCATCATTATTCCATCTGGTCCACTCTAAAACATACGATGTGATGACAGAATATTTGCTTTACCGCAAAATGTTTGTTTATCCTCATTCCCAACACAGGCATACACACACACACACATACACACACACACACACACTGCAGTCATTGGAGTGAATTATATTATCAGGATTTCTGTTCTAATATAATTTGATATTCAGCCTGTCGGGCTGTCTGTATGGAGTGGCCTATATGATGCATCAGTCATGTTCTATATTTAGAGCCCAGCTATACAGGACTAGTCTCGCCTTCCTCTGCATTACTGTGCTCGTGCTGTTCTAACATGCTTGATTGATCTCATAAACTCATTCCGAACCCCTTCAGGACATGACAGATGAATCAGGTGTTGGAAGAAGAGAAGGATCACAAACACTTGAGGATCAGGGAGGTCTTGGTCTTAGACTGGAAACAGGAACATCTGCCCTCCCCCTGCTCCAGCTACACATATCCCTCTTAGAAGTGTCATTTAGATAATTTTTGTCTAAAAGTTTGGTGCTTCCAAAGATGGGTCTGTCCAGTGCCTCATGTATTACATGACGGTAGTAGAAAGTGTTTGGGATATAGCTGAAACTTGTAGGTTGGAACAGAATGCATAGCCTCTGCATTTTTAAACATTTTGTTGCTGATTGCATTTAGTTATTCATTTGACGGACCCTCTTGCAAGCATTTAGGCTTGTCCGGTACCCAGTCACCACACAGCTGCTCCGCAGCCCTCTCAAGCCCCCTCGCCCTGCCTCCCGTTCCTCTGGTGTAGTGCTGGTGGGGGTGATAATCAGAAGCACGGTCTGCAGGGCACACACATTATCCAGCCAGACATGGGCTCGCTGAGCCTTATCACTCAGTCCTCCAAATCTCGTTCAGGAAGCGAGGATTTTAGAGAGAGTTGATGAATTGACCTTTAGCGTTAGCACCTATTCCTTATCCCTGTAAGAGCACTGCTGACCTTTCCAGCCATGTATCAAATCGCCGGCCAATCCCCCTGACCCCTGAGAGGACGAGAGAGGCACCCCAGACGCAGGCAGACACACAGACATATTCAGAAACACACACATTTTGTTATATATGAAGAACGCAGTATAATTATTAAGACTGAAAAGCAGACAACATTCTGAAGGGTTGTGTTGACTAAAGTTTGGAACAAGTCGAGTATTTGGCACTATAGCCAACGTTTGTCAAAGTGAGCTTAACTGGCTATCTAGTTTCCCCATATGTTGTCAATCACAACAAAAGCACCAGCAAATGACAGCTGTAGAGGAGCTGTATGTCAAATCTGATGGTCAAAAGGGCAAGCCAGCCTCAGTAGTACTACATACAGTGTTGCCATATTGGTCATCTCCTCTTCAGAGAGCAGTAAATGAAATATTGCACCATATTTTCTCGTTTTCACTGGCACAGACACATTATTAAATTCAGTGTGGGGAAACGGTTGTGACCCCTCCACATAAATGACACTTTATGCATTTCAAAGCAGCAATCTCTGTCCTTTATGGCTAGGCGTAAATCGGAGTGAAGGGATTGTTTGTAGCGTAATGAAACGCCTGGCTCTCCATGTGCGTGTTGGGGTGACAACATCCTCATCAGCTTTGGCTCCGGGCTTTAAAGCAGTGAATAAAACCGAAAGCATATCGCGTGACTCCACAAGATCGTACATGGGGCTGCCTGGCTGTCTGGCACTGGACAAGAGTTACCACTCACCTGATTATGCTCAATTAGGCTGGAGAGATGGCAGACACCCTCTGCTCCAGTCGAAGCATTGTGCCTGAGAGGTGAGGGAAGTGCCTGTTAGGAGTCTTTGAATACCATGGAGATGGGCTGGGCTGATGGACTGATGGGCTGTTGTAGTGAAGGTTGGTTCAGGAATCATGTAATAGGGTTTACGAGCCCACGTTCATGAAGCATTTCATGCTTTGTTTCCAGTGACATTTTGGAGGCCAGTAGAGCTGAGTGGGTGTTATGACTGGTATATGTGTGTTATGGGTGGTATATGTGTGTTATGGGTGGTATATGTGTGTTATGGCTGGTATATGTGTGTTATGGGTGGTATATGTGTGTTATGGCTGGTATATGTGTGTTATGGCTGGTATATGTGTGTTATGGCTGGTATATGTGTGTTATGGCTGGTATATGTGTGTTATGGGTGGTGTTATGGTGTGTTATGACTGGTATATGTGTCTGGTATATGTGTCTTATGACTGGTGTTATTACTGGTATATGGGCGTTATGACTGGTATATGTGTGTTATGATTGGTATATGGGTGTTATGACTGGTATATGTGTGTTATGGCTGGTGTTATGGTGTGTTATGACTGGTATATGTGTCTGGTATATGTGTCTTATGACTGGTGTTATTACTGGTATATGGGCGTTATGACTGGTATATGTGTGTTATGATTGGTATATGGGTGTTATGACTGGTATATGGGTGTTATTACTGGTATTATTAATAATAATAATAATAACTGCACTGTTTTCTGTATGCTGACTCCCAAGCTCAGTGTTTAGCAGAAATTCTAATTTAGAATCAGAAAACTTCCCTTTTTCTAAATTCTAAATCATACAAAATCAGGTCTGAGATCTCTCCTGTTTCTCATGGTCAGCTTTGATGTATTTACAGAGTGTGCTTGTGAGAGGAGAGAGGCAAAAATATCAGGGGCTTTTATTGAATTGAACTGACCTCTTTTACATTCAAGCCAAAGACCATCCTCTCTGCCCCCAAAAAGAATAGCAGTCACTGAAGGTCCTGGTAATGAAGACTATGAAAGCTTGCCATTCAGTTTGAGAACAGGCCTGCTTTCTGCGGTCTGCCTGGCCACCCCCCTTATCTGCTCCATTTGTTAATAACTGAGCATGCTGCGCCCTTCTCAAATATATCTCCACCTCAATATCTGCTCTGACATTTAGAGAAATGTGCTAGGCGTCCAAATAGAGGTGCTCATTTGATCCGTTATCAATAAGGAGGACTGCACATGTCGCCTGCCTCACTTTGTAAGGCCTGCTGATGTGGGGGAAGAGCGATCACAGGCTTACTGGGGTTGGAGGGAGGGGGGGGGGGGTACTCAGAACTCCCTCCACCCCCCCACCTACCCTCCCAGAGAGAGGATCGCTGGATGCGTCCCTCCCCGGGTCAGTGGCCGCTCCTCTCTGCAGCGCTCCTGATAAGGCGCAGGGTGGCGGCAGGGCTGATGGCCAGGCGGACACACCTCTGAGGCGCCTCGCCTCGCCCAGCCGAGCTCATCCAGCACATGATAAGGAGCAGGACAAAAGCATGCCGCAATTCATTTGCATGGGCAGCTTGAAGGGCTCTGCTTCACAAAAGACCCTAGATATGAGGGTTGTTATTAGGGGAAATGCTTTCTCTCACGTTTGTGTGTGTGTGCGTGCAAGAGAGAGAAAGCATGTGTGGGGAGATACAAATATAACACAAAGAGGTGTTACATTGTTTTTTTTTCTGTGGTCTAAGTGGAAATGTTTGAGGGACGTTTTACTCAGATTTTAGTGGTGGTGAATATTTAGATGTAATGTCATTACTTTGTTAAGGATTAATTAAAGTAAACCAGGATTTATTTTAATGTCAAAATAAACAAAATGCAGGCCACAGTAGTTGTTAAACGGCAAGCTGGTCAAATCTAATGACCAAGCTGATCAAATTTAATATAGCTTTTCATTGCTGCGCATCACAGGTGGCTTCACAACAGGTACTGGCACTTGGAGCTATAGGACAACCAGGAAGAGCAGGGCATAAAGTCTATTACTGTCAACGGAAGGTTAACACTCCCTGTATCATCACTCACGTCAGTTCTTCTTCCAAACCACATCTGTCAGTCACCCTGGTGTGTGTGAGGCTGTGAGCTGAGGTGTGTGTGTGGGGCAGTGAGTTGAGGTGTGTGATTCAGAGCTTTTTGGCATTATACCACTCGGTGAAGGGGAACATTTTGGGAAGTTGTCAGTCAAAGCTGAGATGATGTGATAGTGTGCAATGCCAGGAGCAGACTCAGAGTTCACTGCAAAACTGAACCAGTGCAGAGTAAACATGATCGTGTCCAACTTCCACAGCATGTTGAGTAGTTTTTAGACACATGTGTTTTTAGATACATCTAATGAGTGATGTTTTATCTTTGTTAGGTAATTGTTACTGACTTTAATTTTTTTAATTGAGTAGGGTATCTGTAGATACATTTCCATTAGTGTTGACACTGGATAAAACACTTTTCCATCACATCTAATATAGCTCAAAGAATCAAAATTTCTTCAGACTACATACTAGTCCCGGATTGTTTATTCCAGCAGACATTAGTCTGGGCCAAAGACTGAAGAAAAAACTCTAGAGCTGTCTAGTGTCTTGGAGAAACTAATTTCCCTTAAAGCCATATGCACTGAAGTGGAGGGTTGGACACACACTAACCTTCCTGTCTGGTCTGGGCACTGTGTGGAGTAAGGTGAAGAGCTCACCTGGGGGCACTGGAACTGCTGATTGGGTAACAATGCTTTCCTTACAGGCTGCTAAGGGACACCTTACGGCTAAACCTGGCACTAATCAATGAGTGAGACAGAGATGGAGATCTGCTTTAACCTGCCTGGTTTCTCCCAGTGGAGAGAAGCTTCATCATTTCTGGCAATAATCCAGAACCATGAAGCTGGGGTATCCAACCCCGGCTAACCACCGCAGGTAATTAGCCGATATTACAATTCTCCCAATGGGTCCTGCACCATATTTTTGGGTCAGACAAGCCCTTGCAGCATTGCCTAGCCCTTGCGGGCTGATACACAACTCCCCACCTTTGCCTGTTCGCCATTCAAAGCCTCTTAGGAAAACCTTTGTTTTTTTTTCCTCTGCCCAGATCTGACATACACAGAAGGGGCATATGGGAAAACAACTACTTCCTAAAATGCATAAATAGAAATGAGGGCTCCCACTGCAAAGTCTTCCCCGCACTGTCACCGATGGCAACCCGTGCATGAAATGAACTGAGAGCAAGCGCTCCTGAACATTTGGTGTCCACACACCATCGGGGGCCGCTGCAGTAAGCCCTGCTGCGGGTGGAGCCTGCTGCGGGTGGAGCCTGCTGCGGGTGGAGCCTGCTCCTCGTGATTGCTAGTGCACTCTGAAGCGTGGAAACCGCGAGGACCTTAAAGCGCACACGTGTTTGAAACTCCAGAGTTTCAAAATGCAAATTGAGTATCGCTAAAGCTCCAGACCCAGCAAGGTCTTGCGGCTGTGTTTTTGGTGGAGCAAGAGACCTCTGTCTTTACCTCGTGGGTAAATATTTGTGGAATATTATATGATGCACATTTTGTGATTGATGTGAGCAAGCTCATCGTGTGGTGCAGTCTACTGACAGAATCTGTGTTGTTTAGGAGTGTTAAATGCAGCTCCTCCCCATCTGTCTCAATATTGTATCTGTAAATGTGTGCACTGAATATGTGCATCTTTAAACATACACTTCCTCTCCAACGCAATATGGTTGATATTTTCATTGGGTTCACTAATAGCCTTCGCCGACAGTGTCAAGCCAAGCTCTGTCCTGTAGAATTGTTAGCGGAAAAATCACACTACAACAGACGCTTTGCTCCAAACCAATTGGGCTCATCTAATTATAAAATACTAGATGAATTTGGAACAGATGCACCTCACCCTTTCCTCCCCCCAGTCCTCTCCGATCTCCCCATGATCCTCCCTCCCTCGGCTTTCCCACCGTGGAAGCCATTTGGTCTTATCCTCGCGTTACACTGGCTCCACGTGGAGCCCACATCCGTGCCAAACGGCACTGTGGTCTAAGTGAATCTAATCTCTCCTTCTGCCTCATAGGAGAGTTAGGGAGAAAGAGACCTAGAGTGAACACTCTACTCCAGAATAAGACACGCCACATCGGCACTCTGAATTGCATTGGTCAGACAGAGAAAGGTACAGAGAGAGAGATTCAGAAACAGAGAAAGATAGATTTGGAGATAGAGAGATTCAGAGAGACAGAGAGAGAGATTCACATAGACAGAGATTCAGAGAGACAGGGAGACTCTGGGAGCAGTGTGAGCAGAGGAAAGTAGCCTGGTGCTGAGTTCACAGCATTTGGTTTTAATGACAAGGTTTCTTGCCTCATGTCTGGAAGAGTTGCCCGTCCATTAAGCACCTGTTCATGGGGCAGGGAGACCTAGAGCCCAGCCATCCCTGGATGTCCACAGCTCAGCCCAAGAGGCCTCTGAACCCTGGCTATAGAAAACCTGGTGTTTTACTGATTTGTGCATTCATATAAACACTCCAGGAAGTTAGCCGAGTATATTCATCTAGAAACGTCTTTTTCCTTCACAGTGAATCAAAATATGTGATATCTGCACAAATACTTAGCAGTGTGTATCATTATGACACATGATTGTTGCCCAAGGAGGCTACGAATCTAGAGACACCTCAGGTAAACTGGATGGGCTGAATGGCTGATTTTGCACCTAAATGCACATGCATAAATATAAAACAGTAAACAGTGGTAAAATGTAGTTATTTTAGTCATTGAAAAGTAATGGTTGTTTTTATTACAATAAAGGATATAAAGAGAAAATAAAGGCTCAGCAGCATCAGTCTTGTGTGTTTAGCATTTTTTCTGCAGGTTTTGACAGTGTTTGCAGTCTTCCAGGCAGTTTGATCAGTGTGGTCTGTGTGTCTGACCTCATGCTTCAGCTAACATGAAGTGCCTCATTCACATTCAAAGCCAGTTTGGTTCCTGCCAGTGTGCTGGATACAGTGATTATTAAATTGCTTCTTAAAGATGAATTGGTTCATAACAATTCTATGAAAACTCTCTATCTGTCTGTCTCTATGTATGTGTGTGTGTGTGTGTGTGTGTGTGTGTGTGTGTGTTGGTGAAAAAATTTGTTCATTAGTCAATCAGTTCTGTGAATGTGGGGGTAAATTACAGGAGGAGTGTAGGCTGATTGCAGTACAGGACTACACTAGCTGTCTCAGGCATGAGCGCAAACCCTCTGAGAAACAATCTTTCATTACAGCTATTAGTGTCCAGCCCCAGCGGCCTGGAGTGGTCCCACATGGGTGTGCACATGTGCACATACACACATCACACTGGCGAGACGCTCACACTCAGAACAGCCCCTCCACTTCATCCATTCAGGGCTTGAATTCATTCATGCAGCCAAGCTCAGCCACATGCCGGGTTCCCTGTAGTCGTGTTTCAATCTAGTTGAAATGCACTATTTATAACCACATAGCAGGCTTCTGTGACTTCAGACACACCACTCGGATCTGCAGCAAACCAAACAAGTGTACTACCTGGAGATTAGTATGGAGGCACCTGGGGATTAGTATGCAAGCACATAGGGATTAGTATGTAAGACTTCATCTCCTTGACAGACACCCACACAGGCTTTCATCCGTGGAAAGCGTGGCTGAAATGAATGTCATTACATCCACAATGGCATTCTCACTAGTACATAGAGAGACTTCCACTTTTTATTATGCTGCATAATTGATTTCATTAACAGGCAGCGGGTTGCCCATGTGATGTAAGCACTTGATGAAATCGTCCTGCAAATGACAAGTCTTTAATGCAGTGAGCTACAAGCAAACGCAGACATGACTTAAGGACGATCATCACCACCGACATTCCTATAGCTGCAGACAAATATCTGTAGAGTTAATCAGCTCATCTTCTTTGAGCGTAAATGAGGGTTCCCATATTGGAAAACATAGATTGGCTTTATTAAGATTGGAGCTACATTCACTTTGGTAAATTGCGTGATTTGTTTTGCGATGAAGTGGCGGTACATAGAGTCTGTGCAGGCTTAGCAGAACAGCAGTGGGGTCGGAGGCGTGCTGAGAGGCGTCTGCCTTCGGATTCGCATTAAGAGTGAGCTGTGTGCTGCCTGACACCGGCCGGCGCCTCATTAGCAAAGTCGCTTGAGTTAGCCAAAGAAAATGATTTATGAGTAGGCATCAAAAATATATTTTGGACATATTTACAAGTGCTGTAATTGTAGCCACAAGTTAGCACCGGTTATATGTACATACACAAACAAGCCTCCACGGAAACTTCACCCGCTGTACTGCAGAGTCCCTGTACGTAGCATTAGCACTCAAAGCCATAGCTCTTTCCAAACCGATAGATTATCTCTTTTAAACCTTGCACAGGCAATGAGATGGAATACTCTAATGTTCCTTCTTAAAATATGCAATTTGAGAAGCTTTACATTCCATCAAGGTTGTCAGTCACATTAGATCAAGCCTGTGTCTGGTGCTGTCTGGTGCATGCTGTGTTGAGGTAGGCTCCCTTTCCTGAATAGTGTCTCTAGCCCGAGGGCCATGTCACTCTGGGACGTCTGTTGTGTAACTGTAAGCGCTTCTGCACAGTGGAAATCGTCTCTGAGCATGTGAGCTGAATTTCTTTATTCACATGCTTGAGAGAAGAGTGAAGAGACTAGTGTGGCTTTTAGAATTTATGTACAGCATCAATCGGTGTCCTGAAGCTATATTGCTTAACTTCATAATGACTTCCTGCATATTCTTTTTAAAGAAAGCTACATTAGCTAAAATTACTTTTAAACAAATAAATATATCAGTTTGAGTTCGAGTTGAGCTAATCAAAAATCAAAACACATTCCAGACTAAGGTGGTGCGGACCCTGAGTGCTCGCTGACCTGAAGATAAGGCTGACAGGAAACTTGAGATACTGTGCGGACTGAACTGCAATTACTGAGTTCTTTCTATTTGCATTTTTGAAATGGCTCCAAACACTTTAATAACTGTAGCCCAAAAGGATCCATTTTTATGTTACTTTGGTTTTACAACTCTGAGCGAGCTGCCTGCAGCACAGGCCTGCAGCAGAAGGGCTCTCAGAGTTCTGTGAGGTTCTTCTTTGATTACTGCTGTGGGATGCTTCTCCAATACAGGCTCCATGTAATAGACCTATTAAATAATAGAAATGAAAGACATTTGACGATTCATTTGAGGATTGATGAAATGTCATTAGGATAAAAAAAAGAAAAGGAAATCTGTTTCCCATATTTTATATTTGTAATAAAAAGACTGTGAATGTAAATCGTGCACAGAACTCTTAGATACAGAGAGTTGTGTTACGGGCAGGAAAAGAAAGGTTTCATTGCTGCAATAGTGTTGAACTGTGCCTAATCTCATGGGCATATTGAATTTTCCACATACTAAATCCAAAAAGAGACTTAGACAGTATTGAGACTTAGACAGCTTTGTGTTAGTGGCACCCTCACCCAGATTCTCTGGCAGAGGGCTTTGTTAACCTTTAAGCCACAACCTCCAATTTGCTCAGATGGAAGTAGAGAGGGAGAGAGAAAGAGAGAGAGAGAATTAACTATTTTTCTGTCAGACTCTTGTCTAACTGCAGCTATATTCCAGTGTCTTCGAACATAAAATTAAGTTCTTTGAGTGACTGAAAGAGACAACAGGAGAGAGAGTTAGACAAAGCTGTAGAGTGCACAATGAAAGCATGAACTGTGGCTTCAGGGCACTGCATAGAGACTGGCGACAAGGCACCATGTAGAATCCCTGGTAAACACCAGATTTTGTTAAATTGCTATATTTGTATTGTCACTACATTTGTATAAGAACAGTGTAAACCATTCTGAATTCTGCTTTGATTCATTTGAGTTTAAATTTAGCCGTCTACATTCACAGTGGCTTGTGTTTTTAAGTATTTGTTTTCATGCTTGTGGATGGTGGTCCTGAGAGATGGAATTGAGTGTTGTATGCAACTTTTATATATAACATTAACTAGAGGGTTTGGTAATGTCTTAGCTAACTCAAAATTGTAGTGAATTGTAGTAGTTTCCAGAGAGACAAGATGTTTTGGACATCAGCTGATGTTCCTTTATGTATATTAGATTTGATCAACTAAACTGTGTGTGATATTCTGAGGGTTGACAGTATGTGGTAAATGAGGCTGGAGTTTAGTCAGAATTTATTGGGTTTGGTTACGGTGCTGTATTTTTACCATCTATTCCAAACCATTTCTGTCTTTGTTTTTGTCTCCTGTCTTTTTATGTACGGGACTTTCTCAATGTCCACTCCTCTTAGCTCCCCAGACCTTACTGGGCTCCCAATTATTTTCAGCCAGGCAGATGAAGGAGCACCACTGGGGTCCTTACTGACCCTTGGTGCTCCATGTGCTTGTTACATCTGATATCTGCAGTGATGTGCCGGCCTGCGACCCTCTCTCTTGCCATAATGAGAAGGGAATCAGTAAGCGAGTGACAGCCAGTCAGAGGAGCGCGTCTTTGTTGTGAATGCGTGCATGTCTGGCACTATGTAAATAGTGCTCACAAGATACTAATTGCCTCCTGTGCAGTGCACTTTGTGGTCGAGGATGTGCAAATTAATGTGCGGCGAGTCATTTGGGCTTTTAAATCATCCCTCTTTCTCTCCCTCTTTCTCCCCCACTCTATCTCTCTTCCCCTCTCTCCTTTCTTTTCTTTCTTTCAGAGAAAAGACTACACATCATGGGCAGTTAGATTTTTTTTTTTTCTTCCAAAAATTAAATGGTTGTGATTAAGTGACACTGTAGGTCTCAGGGCGGTGAAGCCTCTGCAGGTTGTGTTAGGGTGTTCTCCAAACATGCTGCCATGTTTGCTTTTTGACAGGTCTTTACAGAGTCAGAAAAAAAACTAATTTATTACCTTTACTGAATTTTCATGATCTGAAAAACAGAGTGTTGTTATTTACATACACGTATAAACACAAACATGACGTTTCTATTGTAATGTGGGGATTTACTCATGCCATAAAACACAGAAAGCTGGTTTAAAAAGGTTTAAAAAATAATTAGTCTAAAACAATTTTCAGAATCAAAAATTTCCTTTCATTTCCTTTCATAAGACAAAGTCCAGGTTTAATCTCTGTGTACAACACCTGCCTTAAGGTTTGCTTGGATACCAGATTCACTTATTGGTGCTCAAATGGCTCTGAATTTTGAATTTTGACTATTTGGATTGACCTCCCTAAAGCAAGTAGCAGAGCTCAACACCCACTACTCATTTTGCTATTTCTCTTTGTCACCAACCAACCGATGACACTAATGTGTGACAGTTCGCCAGCAGCCAAACTTGAGAACCACATCCAAAGTGAGCAGAACCAGAACCAGAGCTCCTCAGAAGCAAGAGAACTGCTGAAAACCCATATAATGTATCTGGACATAGATCCCAGAGCAGACCAGCTCTATTAATGTATAGCTGTATTCGGCTTGTTTTATGTTGCTGGGGGGGGGTGAGGCTGGATGTTCAGCTGCCTCGTGCTGTGATGCCGGGGGACAGTCAGATTTCCCTTGTGGTCCCCAGGCCGTTTTTATTTTGCGGTTCCGTGTCAGTGGAGCGGCTCAGAACATGCGGGGGGCTCCCTGGAATGGCTGCTCCGTCTCCCCCTGAGTGATTTATGTACTCATAACATCTTTACTGTACCGGACCACTCGTCATATTTTAGCCTGACACTTATTATTGAAATGAGACATTTAGGACGCGTGAACAGAGGCCCAGGTGGTGGCACGGTCGTAGAATGGCTCTCCCGCTCTCTCTCGCCTCCTCACGGCTGGGGGGGTTTCCCTTCCAGGGACTTAACGCTGCTCTTCAGCTAAGTGGCCCCACACCTCTCACCTGAGCAGCACATTTTATTTATGAAAATGTAAATTGATTCCCGGAGCAAAAAGGGGCAAGGCGGTGGAGCATTGTTTGCGACTCAGGAGGCGTTCACTCATTCAGTCCCGCTTGGGAGCAAACGTGTATGAAAATGAGAGCAGGCATCTCAAGCACAATGCCCATTCAGGACTCACTATCGAGCCCTGAATGGACCCCCACAACAAAGATAATGAAGAAACTGGGGAAATGCACCATAAACCCCCTACACGCTCCTTTTTGGCCTGAAGAGGTTGATGTAATGCTCATGTGTTTCTGGTGATTCAGTTCTTCATCTTGGGAACCCTCCTCTCAACGGGCCTGTTAGGTTTGGCTCCTGTCTGGAGCCCCTGGCTGTGGAGGGTGGATGTAGGGCCCCAGGATCACTTTGAGTGGGCCGTATCATCAGTGGGTTCACAGGCTGTGTTAGCCAGCCTCTTCTCCTCTCTTTCTCACCTGCTTTAAATTGAGGGGATAATATTGCAAGGCAGTAATGAACAGAGCTCAACTAGCTCCAAGGTCTCAGTGCTCTACGTGTGGTTTAATGCTCCTAGCACTCTCCCTTGGTGCTGGCATTTGTTTTACTTTGTACAAGGCATACATCTTTTTTTTTCTTTCAAAAATGTGTATGACTTGTTTACATACTTCAAAGTAACAGGTTTGTTAGGTGATTAATGGAGTTAGGGTTACTTTTACCATATTGTGAGTAAAGCAGCAGCAGACAAATTCCACTAAAATGTTCATATTAGCACTTCAGATTATATTAAAGTTTGAATTATATTAGAACTCAGATTAGAGCTCATAGCATGGAAGTGTCCCCCAGTTTTTTCATGTGAAAAAATCCTGCAGTCGTCCATGTCACAGTGAATTCTTTTCTATTCCATATTCCGTTCATAAAAGGCAAGCCCTTTTGTCTAATAGCTAGTCATGAAGAAGTGACATGGAATAGTTCTTGAGATGTTTTTGAAAGATTACAAGAATTATGGAGATTTTTGAGAAGTGTGGGGGAATTGGATTAAATTATACACAAAGATGCATCAAGGGGGCTTTGTTTACTCCTAGATTGACAGGAGCTTGTGTAGTGCAGCTCTGTGTCTATGAACAGGCCATCCTGTGAGATTTAGCCTGACAACAAGACTCTTTCCCCAGCACAGCTGTTGTGTGCCTGTGTGCAAACATTAACGGATAAATCACAGTTTGGCCATTCTCCTTATCTGAATCAAGGCTTTGCCGTGGTAATGTCCACTCTTCTACAAAAGCCCCAGTGCTGTGCACAATGTCCAGTGTCCTGGCACTGAGTCAGATTCATTAGGAACAAAGCACTTAAACTTCAGATGGTCAATGCGTATGTGATGCTATTTATGTCCCCGATTGAAAGATTATGCTAAGAAGTTCCTCAAAGACAACATGCCACCGTTATGGATCCACACACATCTGTGTAGACACCAAATAATAAGCCTTGCTAGAATCATCTCCAAAAAGGCAAACTGTGGTGCAGAATGGAAAACTGGTTTGGAAATGCTAGAGTTTGTGTCACATGGTATTTCAAGATGTGTTTTGGTTCCACTCAGGACTGATCTGTCATTCATGGACCTTAACAAGAAATGTTGCATTATGGGTTTCCTGCAAGATGCAGGATAATTATGGGTGCTTGACAGTGAGTGGCCACTGTAAATTAGCAATAATGTCTATGATTATGAGTAATTAAGGACCAAATTACAGTGGGAACAAATAATGTTGCTTGTAATTTTGGCTGATTTTAGCATCACACCACTAAAAGACACTAGTGCTGCCTCGCCTGTCTTACTGCCCTGGATCCGCCCTTGTAACTTAGAGCACATTACTCTTCACAAAGTTAAGCAGCTAATCTCTTTAAATGATACATTCTTCCTATATGCATATTATACTCAGCATGCATTATCCTTGTGAGATGCCTCTTGTGTCCTTGAACATCTGTGTGATAACAGCGTTGCGCCAACACAGTTAGTGCTAAGCTTCTCATAGGTAGCAGGATGTTAACAAGGTGGCCAGGCAGGTGTCCATACATGCCCAATCATTACTATTCACACCCTCAATTCGCATTAATGAGTCCATCTGGCCCTCATGTAAATAATGAACAAAAAACAAAAAAAAGCCATTTCTGTTTAAAATAGTTTCTTTTTCTTAAGCAAGGCCTTGCCTGCAATCAGGCCAGGAGTAGGGAGAGGCATTGCCAGCACTTACGATTTGTTCATGTTTCTCCCAGCCTGTCAGAAGCCATAGGCCTGCTCATTTTTCTAGTCCAGGTTCTTTGTCTCCAATCTCCTGGCTTCGGGAACCGACCATTGGACCCTAACCGAGGTGCTCCATGCAGTGTCCGGCGGCTCCGTGAGCAAACATGACCCCTGGCGAAGGGCCCACACCTAGTGTTAATGATGGCCTTCGAGTGCTGACTGGTGGAAACGTTACGCAAAGTTGCTCTGAGCAGAGGAGCGGAGCAGAGGGAGAGAATTAGCCTGGTGAGGCGAGTGCCGGGTGTGGAATTGTGCTGATTTCAGTTTTCCTCTCCCAGTGCGTTTGTCTCAAGTATCCCTCAGGAGAGTTGACCTATTTTATCGCCCAGCTGATTAATATAACACCACTTCACACAAAGGTCATTTCAGTAAGAGAAGTGTCTTCATAGAGAGTGTTATTTGGTCGTGTTTATCACCCAAAGAGAGGGAAGAAATAAGTCTTGTGTTGTTTTAGAGTTTATCCAATGGTTTCATTGCTGTCAGGTCATAATATCATATATCACATAACAATTCTATAGGAATAGTGAAATATTGTAGAATATTGTAGAATTTTTTATGGAAACATTCTACATGGTATCATCTGGTCATTACTTGAATTCTTGGCAAGAGTCTAATGTATAGGACATTAGTATAACTTGGTTATATTCATGAAAAACATAGTGGGTAGCTCATGCTCTTTCTTTCATTATTAGTTTAGAAAATGTATTTTTTGCTCTTTTGTCATTTGCATATGCTAGCCTTAAGCAACTAATTGACTGAATGTGTGTTGTTTTTACCCAATATTGCAGCCTTTCTCTCTCTCTCTCTCCCTCTTTCTCTCTCTCTAGCTCTCTCACTCTCACTGTTATTCTCTCTGTCCAGCACTCATTCTCTCTATTTCACTCTGTTTTCTGTCCCTCTCAAGCTGTTCTTTGTAGTAATCCTAATGGAAGCAGCATTGCTAGGGTAAAAGCAGTATTTCAATAGCAGAGAGGGAAAACCATACTGGCTTGACCATATTCAAGCAGCAGATCCTTATCTTCTGTTTGAAAGCCTATTCACAGGAGTATTGCATCCACATTGTTCTCCCTGTGCCTCCCAATTACTGGGCTAAATGAACCAGGGTCTCTTTACATATATGTGCCATGCACAGAGCAACAATATTCAATACAGTCAGCAAACAGGGGAACGCATCAGTAGAATAACCCACCAGTCCTCTTTGAGACTCACCACTGAAGAAGATCATGGTACAAATTTGAGATGATGTCGAGCTGCTGGGTGTGCTACGCTTTTCTTCTGGAACATATTCTAGAATTTATAGCATTCCGGGAGAGAATATAACCGCTTTCTAGTTCATTTGTTCTGAGGATGAATGTAGCAATAGCTAATCAGTATCAAATGTGAATTATATGCAGCATTAAAAAGTCTTTAAAAGAAATTAAATGGATATGCTGGAAGTATTTAGACTATAGTCAGTAACCTCCAGTAATCTTAAAGTATAGTTTTGTTCTTTCTTCTGTGTGTTATATATAGCATTAGTACAAGTTGTTTGATTTATGCTACACTTTTGTGTAACTAATGTAAATTAGATGTGTCCTGATTCATTAGCAACATTGAAAATACAGGAGATATGTAAACAGCAAAGGTTTTCATCTCTTTTTAGTTAACTGTGACATCACCACACATGTTCAGTACACACCCTAACAGCAGAAGAGTGATGTTATTCATTACTCCTGATAATATTCTCCAGTGAGAACTGAATCCACTCTATACCATTCTCCATTTTAACCAAACCCAGACTTGCCTTAAGGGGACCAATCATAAAGCAGCTTGCCATTAGTATACATAACCACTGACCCTTGGGACTTAAAGAGGGAGGCAGCTGTTACATTTATTTCAGGCATGAACCTCTGATATTCTTCTCTCTTTATCCATTTAGAAACTAAACAAGACACAATTTGTGGATAGATACTTGAATTAAGTGTTGATGGATTGATTATTTGAAAAGGTAATGATACAGTTAGACAATAGTTTGAACCGGTTTCTGTTCAATGTGTGAGGAAATGCTTATCTATAATAGCCTCCAAGTCCCGTGGGTGCCTTAATCGCCTCTGATTTCAACTGGCCAATGAACAATTATAGATTAAGAGCTAAATATGGGTGGAAATGACTAAATGGCTTGGTGGCTAAGCCAAGACCTTCATTATATAACGTATTAAATAATCCGCTCATTCCTGCACTTGTGTAGTAATTGAACAGAAACATTGGTCCATCGGTAATTATGCGGAGCAGTACTGCTGTATCAGGCGGACCCTCGGGGTCAGTCCTGAAGATGAGAAAAGGATTGTCCTGAGCTCCACTTCTCCTTCCTGAAGATGCAAACATTGATTTTGAGGCACATGCTAATATCTCTCACACAAGCGTCATGACGAGAACTCTATTAAAAAATATTTCTTTTAATGAAAGGTTCAAAGGAAATGCTGCATAAAGTGTTCTAGCTAAAGCCTTTTGGGGAGCTCTTTGTGTCACGATAGCAAAACTCTGGCAAGGAAGTTCTCTAGTGACTGCAAAAAATAGCTCTTCAAACTCTCACTGACACACCAAACTGAAATGTGATTTTCACTGCAAAGTAAGCAAAAGCCTCATTCATAGGTAACATAGCACAAGATATGAGATGATATGCACAGCAAAGAATATGAGAAAATTCTGCATGTTTGTGGCATTTAATATTTTTTCACTGGTGCACCACGAGTCATCCACTTGAAATAGATGAGTCTGCGTCCCACTGCCACAGTGCAGCACCTTCCTGTGTTACTGGAATATGTAAAAAAAACAACATCTTTATATTAAGGATCCCTTAACTAACACTGAATACAGTCAACAAACCATGAACCTCTGTATTAATGAAGCATAAGTTCTAATGAGGTAATTAGCACTTAGTCTTCAGGGCTGAACACAGACAGAGAGACTATGAAGAACTATGATGGGAGAAACGTAGGCAGACATTAGATTTCCCACTTGTGGCTTATTAATGCAAAAGTTCATGGTTTACTAATGTTAGTGCCACAGTGTTACTTAAGGTGTCCTTAAAGTGTAGCTGCAAATGCAGAACTTCAGCCAGAGCGTCCATATCTCACCAAGAAGTCTTTATAACCGTTAACGTTACTCCTGCAGGTGAATGGGAAGGACTTATCGAGAGCCAGTCATGAGGAGGCAGTGGAGGCCTTCCGCAGTGCCAAAGACCCCATCGTGGTCCAGGTTCTCAGACGGAACCCTCTCCCCCGGGGTCAAGGGTCATCTCCAGATGTCCAGCTGGTGGATGTGTGCACACAGACAGACATCACCTTTGAGCACATCATGGCCTTGGCCAAACTCCGTCCCAGCAGCCCTCCCGTGCCAGACATCTGCCCCTTCCTGCTCTCGGACAGGTAAGATCAGCTGATCACACAGGAGAGAGTCATCATCACGGTGCAAATGTAACCTTTCCACCAAAACAAACTGCAGTTTCTAGACAGTTACTGGCAGTGATTTACAAACCCTTACCTCCCCCACAAATGGACATGCTTCTCAGCTTATAGACACAACGTTCATAAGTTTCGCACTGGAGTTTTTTAACTCCAGAAACTGATCACCGTGTATGTTCCTCAGTAGACACTGCAGATTCTTATAAAGCTTTAAATGTATAGTTTTTTTTTTATTCAAAAACAGTAAAGAGAATGTGGTATGCTCTGTTATTTGCTTTTTAATTTACATGTGTTTGTTCCCAACAAGATTAAGTTTATTTACAGAACTTTTTTATTTAACTTTATTTACAGAATGTGACAGAGTTGTCTGAGAGGCTCATAGAGACTATATGTGTTGGAAATTATCAACACTGCACAATGGTCTTTGAATAATTAATTGTCTAAAATTTGTCATTCTTCCTAGCCATTCCATTTTGAAATCTATTCAAGTTTGCATCTTTTTTCAGATTCGTCTTTGTCCTTTTTAACAATGGCTGAAGAATGTGATCACAGTTCTTATTAGTCATTAGTACTCAGATTGGACCCAAACGAACTCCATAGACATACAGCTGCATACACATACAGCAACTACTACCAAAACGAGTACGTTCATGACACTTTAAGGTGAAGTCTCACTGTCACCTCATTTCAACACACACCGTCACATGACCTCAAAGCTTTTCACTCTTTGAAGATATGCTGGCAATAATCGGTGCTGCTTGGTGTATTCCAGTGGAATAACAAAAGGTTTACTATGTAATTAAAAGCAAATTGACCTATAAAGTAGGGCAGCGCAGACACCTACATTAAGTCCAGATCTGTTCGGCCTGCTGCAGGGTCCCAGCGTAATCAACATGTCCCATAAAAGCAGCACTCCTGTTGGCTTAGTTGCCATCAGGTGCTTCAGACACAACTGAGATTTTATAGATCCACCAAGTGTGAGTTTTTCTACTGTATCACACAACAGATCATAAAGCCGTGTAATTGTGCTGCATTCACATCCTCAGTGCTGCATGCCACATGGCAGATACAAAAAAATAAACCATTCTGACATTTACAACACGTAGCTGTTTATGTTTGTCTGTACTGCTCAAGGTGCTATAACATCATATGTCCATCCATATGCCATTTCTGTGCCATTGTTATATTGTTGTGCATCTAAATTGCAGAGCAAGAGCAAATTGTTTATAATGCATAAAACTTCTCGGGTTTTTATCATTGTTTTGCTTTGTTTTCTTCACTGCTGAAAAACATCACGTATTTACGTACATATTGTTTTGTGGTTTACATTTTCCCATATATAAGAGCGTACGGAACAGCATATTTCTTGCGGCGGCTGTCTGTAATAATCCCTTGTGTTATGAGAGTGGGGTTGCTTGCCTGTTCTCCCCAAGGACAAGGGCACTGCTAGAGTAGGTGGAGCCACCATTACAGACTGAAGGCTTTATAATGATTAATTAGAGAATGCCCTATTCCTCTCATGACATCATCACTGAGAAAGTATGACAGACGCTTTATTCACCTGTCATTGCCATCAGAGGAGAGGACAAAGGAAGTGTGTGTGTGTGTGTGTGTGTGTGTGTGTGATGAAAAGCTGTGTTAAGCTTTTTCCCTTTTCTCCATGTGCTGACACCCTCAGTCTCCATGTGCGCTCTGCACTCCCGCTCTGCTTCACCTCTTGCCTGACTCAGTTTGTCTCGCCACACTTGCTCAGCTCCCTCTGTCTCACTCCTGCTCCCCTGGTTACACTCACTCTCCCTGTTTTCTCTTCCTCTGCCTGTCCGCTGTCATGGCGTCTCTGTCAACCACCATGCGTCATCGCCACGTTCCTCCTCCTCATCTTTTTTTGTGAACTCCTCTAGCCTTTCCTCTCACTTCATCCACTGTTACCCTTTGCCCCCAGCTGTAACTCTCTCCACACCATGGCCCAGGAGTGTTACGATGGGAGTGAGTACCTCTCCAACATGGCGGCCGACGCCGAGAGGACAGATGAGTTGGAGTATGAGGTAAGACTCAGTTCGGCTTCCTCCTGTCACTTTTATTAATAACAGTTAACACCCACCCAGCATGACTCCCTCATAATAGACATTTCCCAATCATAAGACCAGTCCTGCTGGTAATAGACATCCCAGAGCAGTGCCCATGGGCCTCTGCTGATAGATGATGGGTCATAGTCGTGACCTAGGACACACCATCACTGGTAAATAAATGGAGGGGGAGGGGCACACTGTTGCCCTTGGCTGCAGGAGCTGAGGCCATTGTTGCATTTGCTGTTGCAGTGGCTCCATTCGGAGTGCTCCGGCTAGTTTTGCTTATATTCAAATCATGTGGTTATTTCATATTTGTCCAGGATTTTGCAGGCTAAATGATCAGCTGCTTGATTGTGTTTTGGTGGTTTGGTTTTGGTGAGTAATGTAAGGATAAGAGTCTTTCTTTTAATGAAATGATGGGCAGATGGTTTGATTATCTACTAAGCAGTGTGCCTCTAGGATGGTGTATAGGAGGGTTCAAATGGGAAACTCCATCGGACATTCAGTGCTTGCCTTTGGTAAATGCCTTTGGTATGTAATATAAAAAGGAATAAAGTACTTTGTCTTTCAGGACTGCAGTGTTTCTTAGTTTGCGATACACTCGGGAGTTTATCATATTGATGGCCTTCCGAATGAGATCCACCCCCCATCAAATTCACACTAAAGCAGTTCTGTCCCATTGCTTGGGAATGATTTTATTCCATGAGTGAACTTGCTCATTACGTATATGTCACTGCATCAGAAACTTATAAGCCATTACATTAAAAACCTTTGTTAGGTTAAGATAGTCCATCTTTTTGTCAAAAGCCTTTCGTCATCTGAAATTTTCCACCATTACCCTGAGCCTTGACAGATGATGTTATCTATAGTCTTATAGGTTATGTTCTTGTTTTGAACCACCAAGCTGAACCACCAACCTTAGGAGTGATTTGCTTCCAGGTCGGTGGAGTGAAGGCAGGGATTGTGAGTGATCTATGGTGATGGCGTATGGTGATAACTTCACTCTTCCTGTTTCATTTGAGTTTATCTGAATGATTTTTCCCACCAAGCTGGAGCTGCAGGCCCTCTACAGAGATTTACACACCCACTCATGTCTTCGGCTGCTCACATTAAGTCAGAGCAAATATAATATATTAAGCACTGAACTACACGGCTCATTTCTATTCACTAATCCTATTACATTGTATGTGCTCTTTTTATTTCATGCATGGAAGGATAGATTCCACATGAATGTACCTCCACTTACCATTTGTCAATAGGAATGTCTTGGTGTAGAGTAGAACACTTAAAGCTGAATAACATTTTAAAAGAAAGTCTAGGATGAGACAAGGAAATCAAAAATGGAGGGCAAATTTATTGGCTCATAGTTATAAAATATGTTTTAAAGAAAATTACCTCAGAAACTTAAAAAAATTGGTGAAGGAATGGAGCATTTTGTGTTAGGTATTTCAAAAAGTCAAGATTAGGATAAAAAATGTTTGTACTGTTGTAGTTTGTGTTTGGCTTCTTGTTTAGACACTCATCGTGAAAAGAGCTCCACCCCCTCAGTCCGGGAGCTGCTGGTGTGGGATTATGGGTTATGGGAGGAGGTCTTCTCCTCTGTATGCTCTCCTGCCTCTTCCATGCATCCATTGCCTCCTTTCCTCCTTCCCTACCCCCACTCCTCTTTCTACCACCGTACAAACGCACACGCTTATTATGACAGCGCCCGGCCCGGCCTGACGGCGGGCAGTCGCCTCCTCTAATCACGCTATCATGCTCGTTAATTTACTGTCATTCCTCTGTTCCCCTCATCTGCTCTATCTCAACACTCCCACGAGCCTGTGGAGCTTGTCTGGAAAATGGAGTCGGAGAGAGTCAGAATAGCAGGAGCGAGGATGTCTGCATTCCTGGAAAAAGTCGGGGATATCAGATGATGCTTTCGGATTTGAACCACTGAAGGAATAATGATCCATTCTGACATCCTGACCCCTGGAGAATGACGCTCATTGTTGTAGGGATTCTCCCTATGTGCTGGAGAGCAGGTGTGCATGACAGATAGTGAGGCTTCTCGTGTCTGTTCAGGCCTTGCGTTCTTAAGTGATTCTTCCCATTACCTGAAATAGCACTGTTAGCACAGATAAACGTGTGATTTAGCTCTAAAGTTATTAGTACAGAATCTTGAGAGTGTTCCTAATTAGGTTGTTATGTCTCAAAAATGTTTGGTTTTCATCTGTCAGTGTTGGTCCTTATCACAGTGAACACAGCTCTGAAACCCCTGGCATGTGTTCTGGGAACAAAGGAATGCTGCAGATTCACATTACTATGGCTCTAATTGGTAGGAGAGATTAAACAGAAACTATACTGGATTATCAATATGATCAAACTGTACAGAAGAATCTCCATGTCAGTTTCTCTCTGTCTCAGCATTCAGCAGTATATTGTCCCATCTGTTGGTTTTATTAGCATCAGTGACTGCACATCACTTGACACTCGTACACTCAGAAACACTCAAAGATCTGAGAGTTTTTCTGCTGGAGTGGGTCAGAAACACAGACATAAAGCCTGACAACATAGTTGCCCCACTTTGGTGCCTCTACTCTCCCCAGCTCTCATGATGCTCTGGGGGGCAATTAGCAGTGCAAGCCTCTCGACACGCAGGCTCATGCCGGACTGCCACTGTTTGATGAACACAAGAAGATAAAGAGCAGGAAGTCCGTGCCACCTCCAGCAGTACATGCACCAGATGGCTCTCTCTGGTAGCTTCATTTGTCGCTCTCTCCTGCCCCTCAGCCTTCTTTTATGTTTCCCAATTTCTCTTTTCAAAGCCCTGACATCCCTGACACGAGGCACTAGTCAAGACCCAGATGTCGGTGGCTTAATTATTGCTAGGGTTTTGGCTCTGACCACTGACCATCCTGTAGTTAAGGCCAAAGGCTGTCTAGGTTTAAAGGGTTTATATAGGGCAGTTATAGTGCACATTTACTTACCAGAAGACCTCTTATTTAAAAGCAATATGAAGACAATATAGGGGCGGCATGGTGGTGTGGTGGTTAGCACTGTCGCCTCACAGCAAGGCGGTCTGGGTTCGATTCTCGGTCTGGGCTGCTCTGTGTGGAGTTTGCATGTTCTCCCTGTGCCTGCGTGGGTTTTCTCCGGGTACTCCGTTTCCTCCCACAGTCCAAAGACATGCATCTTAGGTTGATTGGTCACTCTAGATTGCCCGTAGGTGTGACTGTGTGTGTGCGTGTTGGCCATGTGGTGGACTGGCGAACTGCCCATGGTGTACCCTGCCTTCGCCCGGAGATGCTGGGATTGGCTCCAGCCCCCCCCGTGACCCCGACTAGCGGGAATAAGCGGTACGGATAATGAATGAATGAATGAATGAAGACAATATAAAGTAGAATATAAAGTCTAGAATGTACAGTAGAATATAAAGTCAATCTACACACCATGGTTGTGAAAGGAAGTACTAGGTTGAAGTTTGCAGTTATAATATTTAAATGATTGTGATGCATCACTGTCAAGAGGCTGATGGCCTCAGTCTGAGAGTTTGTAGTGCTTATGGGTTATAGAATCTAGAGTACGGGTGCTTATGGGTTATAGAATCTAGACTATGGGTGCTTAGGGATTATAGAATCTAGAGTATGGGTGTTTATGGGTTATAGAATCTAGAGTACGGGTGCTTATGGGTTATAGAATCTAGAGTACGGGTGCTTTGCTGATGAGCAAACCTGTGATGGGTGGTTTGCTGCTTGTCCAGTTGTTGAAGCTTTTTAGAGCGCGGCTTTAATTTGAGCTGAGTCCACCCTCACCAGCTCTGCAGTGGAACGGCCAATGAATCTTTCATCTGAGCAGCTACTCTTGGTTAAAGCACAGCAATCACAGATTGAATAAATTAATTCTAATTAGCATAAGTACATCTTATTTACAAACCAAACATTAATATTGAAACTGAAAATGCATGCTAAGTATTCCAACGTTCTTGAATGTACTAGTGAAAACTATATTGCATTAAGTGGTGTGACTGCAGAAGGTAAACAGGACTTTCTGCATACATGGCTTCAGAATTTCAGTCAGAGCCAGAGATGTACAGATGGGCATGAGTGGTACCTGTGTGAAATATGTATTAGAGAAGAGTGCAGAGCAACCCTGGACTGTTTTACTTTCTACAAACTGGCCAAAATGTCAGTGTGTAACATTGTGATGAACCTTGTAGGAGGTGGAACTCTGCCGGTTGAACAGTCGGGAGAAGCTGGGCCTCACGCTGTGCTACAGGACTGACGACGAGGATGACATCGCAATCTATGTGTCAGAGGTGAAGGTCTCTTTCTATTGAAATGTCACAAAGTCAGTGAACCAAATTCAGTCAATAACCTTTTCCTCGCTGTCAAGATTATATTTAAATGCAGTGCAACTCCTACCACTTTCAAAGTTCATAACCGGAATACCAATTAAGAATTATGGCTGTAAGTAGTCACCCAATTGGATAAAGGAACTATAAAAATATGACATAGTACTGTATTAATAGTAGTTTATGGACTTGTATAAGTCATCATAACATAAAACTGTTTGCTAGGTTTAAAAGTTTGAAATGTGCTTCTCGGTTCTGCCATTTGTCATTTCCTCTTGTCCCTGACATAAATACACATGGGTATGGAAATTAGCAAATCAAATATTTGTGCAGCTTTGTTCCATGATTGACAGCATATATTTACGAAACCAAACATCCAAACATGGGTCTGCTATTTCTTTAACCCCTGGTAAAAACACCTTTTAATGCTGTTCATTAAAAATGTATGGAATGTGTCAGCTAGGGACAACATGTTTTTTTTTTTTTTTTTTTGTTCTTTGATGATTTCATAGATGTTGACTCTCTCTGAATTGTTTGCAGACAAAAAATAACAAGACCATGATGATTCTAATTATCCATTCTGGGCGTATAGTGGCATCTGTGAGAAAGACCTTAGGGTAGCATGTAAATGAGAGAGAAAGACCTTGGTGCAAATATGACTTCATCAAAAGTGACATTTGAATGGGATCGTTCCCCCCTGGCTCCTGCACTGTGTGCTTGCTTTAATGGGCGTGTTTGGGTAGAGTTTTATTTGGCCTGTTACCGTAAGGAGACTGAAGGTGTTTTCAGCATGTGTTATGCGGTAAAGGCCATGGGGAGGTAGAGTAATAAGACGGAGATGTGGGGAAGGACGCACTTCTTCACAACTTCATTGCTGACACGTTTGTGGAAGGTTGAATTCATTACGCCAGGAACACTCAGGAAAAACTCTTGACATAAACTTGTGGTTTTCATCGAAACTGTTATCTAGAGGGTACTGTCTATATAGATGAGTGCATTACGTACTGCACAGCACATCACGCTTTATAGCCTACATGCTTTGTGTGTTCATGAATGATTTTATACCGTCCAAAACAGTATTACCAAGGCAACTGCCAAACGCCCACCTCTCACCTGGCATCATATAAAATGGGTGCTTCCAAGAATCATGAAATGTGTACGTTAGACAGATATGCTTGAGGGGATTCTTCTCCCGCTTGCTGGCACCACCGTGAGCCTCCCGCGTGGTGCCAAACGTGCTCCCAGAACCCTGGGAGGTGGCCTCAGAAGCGCGAGCTGCTCGCCACACAGACTCCTGCTGCATATAGATACGCCCGCGCCAGGCGGGGCTTACAGGCTTATTAAAATCTTCACTCCATAAAATTGAAGACTACAGATCCGTGGCCTGTGCTATCTGCCATATTATACGCTGCTCCAGATGCACTTCCTTTGCTCCCAAAGTTGTAAACCTGGGAAGGAGGATCATGGTAACTGTACAGTAATCCATTTTATGAGAGTATTTTCATTATTCATTTGCTAGTATAATATGTTTAATAACAACAAATTGATGGCAGACATGGCAATATGGAAATAAGAACGTAAGCATGGAAATGCAGTAAGATGTTTTTATGATTTTGGTGCGCCATAAATTTTTCCGTTTCTTTCCGAATGAGATAGCCTTGATAGTCTACAAGAGACACCAAATGTTTTAACTGAGGAATTGCTTGTAATAGCAGCAGCACATATCTCTGGCATCTTTAAAGTGAGGCTGTGTCAGTATGATCACAGTATGAGGCAGGTCATCATTCTAAAGAGCTGGGACTCTGAAGGCCTGGCGCTTTATGAAGACAGAAGACTCCAATTGTTAGTCATCTCTGGAGATGTCCAATGACTGGACAGAGTGAAACAAATGGGGTGAGACAAGAATTGATTGGCTCTTGAAAGATGGTCCTGCCCCCTCACTTAGTATCATTTGTCGCTGAGGATCATGGGATGGCTGAACCTGTAAAACTTAAACCAGGCAAGCCTTTAGTAGATTTCAGTGACCTAGACATGTTGGATTTGGAATGCATCAATGACTGTGTCCATTGAATACAAATGCTGCATTATGCTCTCTCTTAGGTTGGACTAAACAGCATTGCAGCTCGAGATGGCCGTATCCGGGAAGGGGACCGTATTTTGCAGGTAACTTTATTTCTCGGTATACTCCATATTCATTAGATACCCATGAGGAGAGGAGTCACTGTCTTGCAGTCTGAGGGCTCTTTCATTTTTAATGGTTGTACATTAAAGCTCAATGCTTTGTGGCTATTACAATGGAGGACACAACAGAGACAGCATAGCCATGCAGAGAGCACACACTCTAAAACCTTGGATTTCTGGGTTCTTGAGGAAAAGACCAAGATGCGGAGAGATAGAGATGTGTGTGAGAGAAAGAGAAAGTGCCTTTAGCCTCTGGTGGACTCTCTGAACAGAACCATTACTGGGGATCCACGTGCTGGAGTATAGTGTGTGTGTGTGTGTGTGTGCTGACAGGACTTTTGGGGAAGGGGTCTCCTTGGCATCATTAGACAGGAGCAGTGGTGCTGTGTGTGCAGGTCACAGGGAGGCTGATTTGTCCCCGTGGAGCGCTTTAGAGTGGCCTGTTTCAGGCTCTCTAGAGTTACTGTACTTCACGCTCACATATTTTTGGCTACAGCCCCACTCTCAGCACAGCCCTTAATCTCAGTGGGTTATTGGTTATCAGTCAGTTATTGGCTTTGTGAATGTTCTCATAAATGTAATTTAGGCTTTTGAGTTACCTGAAAAAATCACTAACCAACATCTGAGCTGCGAAATAATTGAACAAAACAAACACCAGCAATCGAGACACAGTTCTGTGATGCTGAGATGTCATGAAACAAAGAATGCAGGCCGAAGCAGGCTGTTGTATGTGTGTCCTTTCTGTCTGGTCTGAAGGGGCTTTTTCCATGCCAGAATCCTAGCCTTAACCACGACGCGAGAATCCAGAGAAACGGCTAAACGTTATTACCCTTATCCTGCTCTGGCTGGGGCTGTTTGGCAATCATGGAACAGCACCACCCTGCCCCAATTGCCTTGAGGCTGGTGGGTGAGTCTGCATCTGCTAGTGTGTGGGTGGATGGACATGCTTAAAAATGTGTGTATCTTTGTAACTATGAGAGTGTATACTTGAGAATGTGCGCGTGTTTGTGTGTGCACGCGTGTGTCTGTGTGCGAGAGTCTGATTGGCGGGGTGCAGGTTTGCAGGGCACACACTGTTATCCTTGCCATTACTGCACCATTACTCATTTCGGGGAAAAGATGGACACTGCCTGTCACAAGCGCCTTAATTGTGTGGCTGGGAGGATGTGAGCAGGAAGCACTTATGAACACAAACACTCTGTCACATGAGCATTTTCCTCACAATCAATGAGGGGACATCAGCCATTGGAGAGCCCTGCCTGCCAGCACTCACCCCAGAACAAGGTCTGGGAATCAGGGTGTTTACCTGCCTTAATGAGAAGGACTTTCTGCATCTTTTTCTCCAGCCTCTTTTCCAGACAGCTCCTTTGTCTGGGCTTTCTTATTATACATTAGGACCGTACAATTGCAAACCCCCTAAGGTCTACATTCCCCTCACTGTGAAATAGTGCTATGAGGAGTACAGTAGTAATTAGAACAGAACGTATAATACTATACACAGAGACCTATATATTAATTATCACACTATGAATAACTTTGGGCCCAGAGGGTTACTACACTCTTCCTCTTTGATCATTTTAAAGATGGTATAAAAAAGGATTAAAGTCCATTCCGTTTTTTTTTTACATAAGGCAAAAGTCAGCATCGTCCACGCAAGCTAAAGTTCAGTTGAGGTTTTTGAGGTGAGACTGAGACTGGCTTGCTGTCTTCCCACCAGATAAACGGGGAGGACGTGCAGAACCGTGAGGAGGCGGTGGCTCTGCTCTCAAGGGAGGACTGCAGAACCATCGTACTGCTCATAGCCAGGCCAGAGCTGCAGGTGGGCAACACTCACACACACACACACACACACACACACACACACACACACTCAGGCACATGCTCAAATACCCTCCATGTTGATGAATGAACAAGGACACAGCTAATCACATAGTGGAAAGGCCCCATTTAAAGCACTCAGGGACTCTTGAAGGTGCAGCTCTCCTGCACCCAGCAGAGCACAGAACAGCTATGCATTTGTCTTCCTTTACTGAGGCAGCCATTTTGATTCGACCCTCTCTTGGTCATGACAAACCCAGTCGTCCGGTCGTGTTTTATTTCCAAGCTGTGTCTGTGTAAATGACTTCCTGCCGTCACTCATCAAAACAAATAGTATGCTAATACTGCATGACTCCGATCCAAGCTGACTGGTCATAACAGGCAGAGCAGTGGAACTCAGATCACCATTAATGGATCCCCTTCTTTCATGTTGTAATTAAATACATCTCTGATAATAAATTTGAATCCATAAATATGGATTATGCTTTATGGGCGAGCACCAGGCAGAGAGCTGATGTAAGAAATTAAAGGAGGGGGTGTAAAGGGCACTCTGGTGTATATTGACCACCTGATATGAGATCCTGCTTCATTACATGCAGCACTCTAAGTTTATTATATTGCTGATGTACACTCTTTTTTGTACACTGCAAGAATGTTACATGTCCAGGATTTCAGAGTAGGCCAGCGATCGGTACATCAAAGAACTGTAGACCACCATGAAACATTAGTATCTGTTTTCCACACCTTCCTCTCCCTCTCTCCCTCTTTCCCCTTCCCCCCTTATTTCTTTCTCTCCCTCTCACTCCCTCACCTCTCTCTCTCTCTCTCTCCCCTCTCTCTCTCTCTCTCTCTCTCTCTCCCTACCCGTGCAGCTGGAGGAGGCCTGGCTGGATGATGAACACAGTGAGTTTTTAGAGGAACTCAAGCTGGAGATGCTGGAGGAACAGAGAAGAGAGGAGGAAGAGATGGAGAGAGCTGCAAGAGAGGAGGAAGAGATGGAGAGAGCAGCCAGAGAGCAGGAAGAGCAGGTGAGAGCTGCAGTTCGGTGAACAGGGGAGAAGAATGCTCTGCCTTGGTGTAAAAACGTAAAATATATATATACATATAATTCTTAGATTTTATATATATATTTTATTCATACTGTGTAGTATATACTATATGTGACAGCATAGCATTCAGTGTCTTCGCTCTGTTTAGGTGAGGAAGGCAGAGCAGGAGGACATGCTGGCTAGTGCCTCGTGCTCCTCTGCTCAGGAGACGACCTGTGCTTCAGGACTCCTGCTGCATGGAGCCGACAGCACCCAGCACACTGTCCTAGCGCAGATCCAGAAGAGGCTGTCGCGGTGTCTGCGACAGCGGCGAGAGGCAGCAGTCCAGGGCCCCAGTGGCCTGGTGCCAGAGGCGGAGGGACCCGAGGGGGACCGTTACCAGCAGCTGCTGGAACTGAAGTGTCAGATCCGCAACAGCGGCGAGTACGACCTGTTCTACCGGCGCAGCAGCACCATCGAGTGCAGCCTGGCCGAGCAGCAGGGCGGCGGCGTGGAGCGCGAGCTCCGCCTCCTCAACGAGGAGCTGCGCAGCATCGAGCTGGAGTGCCAGAGCCTGATGCAGGCGCACCAGCTGCGGAAGGGAGGCCAGCGCAGCCCCTCCCGAGGCCCCGCCCGCCGGCAGGGGGGCAAGCTGGCCGACATCAACGAGCACCCGGAGAAGTCGGACAAGGACAGCTCGAGCGCTTACAACACAGCGGAGAGCTCGCGCAGCACGCCGCTCGCCATGGACCGCTCGCCTGAGCACTCCCTGCAGAGGATGGTCAGCCTGACCAATCAGAGGAACCTGAGAGGTGGCCCGGTGGCTGGGATTGGCCCAGTGGCTGGGCGTGGGTCACCGCCCTGTCCCCCCGTACGCAGGGCTCCGAGCGGCAGCCCAGACCACAGCAACCCCTCCGAATCAGAGCAGACACCCCCGGCGGAGGACGAGAGCTCTCCGGGCAAAGAGCGTGCCCCGGTCTCGCGGATCCCCTACCTGTCCCCCCACCACCCGCACGTGGACATCCCTGTCCATGCTCGGCACTACCAGAGCTACATGCAGCTGATCGAGCAGCGTTCGGGCGCCGAGGGCCCCGCCGGGGAGCCGGGTCCGCTCTGCGCCCACCCCCTGGAGCCCCGGCTGGAGTGGAAGGTGAAGGTGCGCAGTGACGGCACGCGCTACATCACCAAACGGCCGGTGCGCGACAGGCTGCTGCGCGAGCGCGCCCTCAAGATCAAAGAGGAGCGTAGCGGGGGCATGACCACGGACGACGACGCCATGAGCGAGATGAAGATGGGCCGCTACTGGAGCAAGGAGGAGCGCAAGCAGCAGCTCCTGCGAGCCAAGGAGCAGCGGCGCCGGCGCGAGTTCATGCAGCGCTGCCGGCTGGAGAGCCTGCGCGAGAGTCCGCAGAGCGGCGGGGAGGGCCGCAAGGAGGTCAGCATCATCGAGCTCAGCCAGCGCAAGATGATGAAGAAACGCAACAAGAAGATCCTGGACAACTGGATGACGATCCAGGAGCTGATGACGCACGGAGCGAAAGCAGCAGAAGGGTCCAAAGTCCACAACGCCTTCCTCTCCGTCACGACTGTGTAGAGAGACGCGCGGACTTCAACTCTACCCCATGTGGTATGATCTACTTTTTGCCTCGTTCAATGTGGCGATTTTTATGAGGAAACAACAAAAAAGTATTTTTTTCTCACTTTGTTCTTAAGAAACATTTTGTATCAACAGATTCATCACATTTTTTAAAGGGGATATTTTTTTCCACAGATTTTGAGGAAGGTTTTTCATGTAAGGCTCACTGAGAAACTCTTCCATAAAAAAAAAAATCCAAAGTGCTTATTTGTGTTGAAAGCTGCCTATCAAGCTTTTTTTTGTCTTTCTTTTCGTCACTCCATCCCTGCCTCAGACACACATCCAGTTCAGGCTTTGGTTAGTCTGAACCTAAATCATCATTTTATTACGTGCTTTAATTTTAATGTCCTTACTCATGTGATTTTCCAGGTGGTTGGTCATATTCCGTACCATGACTCAATTTCAGTGAACTTCTCAATTCTGAGGAAACTTTGTCACCACCCTCAGGCTTAGACACTGTAAGATGTTTTGTAGGATGTTTTCATGAATAAAAAATGAACAAATAAAATAAACTGACCAGTCCTGACCTATCCAGTCAACACACAATCACCAGCAACAGGCCTGTGGCAACAGACAACCGATGCCTAACTGTGCTATACAAACCTTTTATGAACAGATATTTCTCCTGTGTGATTTTTTGTTTCACAGGGATAAAGCCACACCAGCAGGGCAGATAGGGAAGTGTTTCTCATTTCCACTCTACTGGGGACCCTAAACTACAGGGTTTTCCCTGCTCTAATGGTACTCGTCAAAGTCACGAAGAACATGACAATTAGTTGAGTGATATGGATTAGTGCAGGCACCATTCTGCACACAGTAAAGTCCCAAGACTGAGGACCACAAGGTAAAGGTTTGATTCGTAGGAAAAGGGTTGTGTTTAAGAGTGAAATGTTACTGGAGGACATCACTGGGAATATCTCAATAGTAGGATAATGTCTTCAGTTACCCCAAAATAAACCCTGTTACAGTGTTACACAGACCCTTCACTAAGCCGGTAGATGCTAAACTTGGTGATCAAGGTAAATACTAAGGCTGTTTATATTGCATTTGTACAGGTCAGTGGGAAATAATTTCCATTTCTATTACATTTTGTACAGATCAACAGGAAATGAGCACAAGTGAAGAAAGGAAGTGGTGCAGTACATGTGGAATGCTGTGGTATTGGCACTTTCACGCACAGTGGCCTTTATCTCCAAACACACTCATCTGTTATGATCTAGGAGAAAAGTATTAATTCTACATCCTACTCTGACAATATTGTTCAACACATAACACTGTGTTTAGGCGTGTTGCCAAAGACACGGTAATGACACTTTTCATATTTAATTCAGTATTACAGTAATGATCCTTTTTTAAAGTCTGAGCTCAGAAGCCTGCCAACTCAGTATTGACGTAAGCCTATTATGTCTGCATTCTTCATTTGTGCTTTTATAATAGGCCGCAAATCTTATTATGAGGCCCTGGATTAAAAGCCACATAAAGAATATCAATATAGTTGCTCAAATTCCTACCTAGCATTGTTGGTACCTAGCATTATTACCAATTACAGATGTTCAGGGTTACACATAATTTCAAGTGGTGTAGCACGTGCTGCCATTTTGTCAAACTGTCTTTTAGGTGGATTAGATCATCCGAATTTCAGTACTGAAAGGCTGTGTCTACTTGCATCACATCTGTAGTTACATCTGATTAAATAATCATCAACGTGTGTGAGTTTTGATCCTCTCTTAACTTCCTTTGCAGGAAGAAACTGTATATTTCAACTGTAAATTTCTGTACTTGTACTGACTAAATGTTATTTGTCCTATTTCAAGTAATATGTAGTAGGCTGTCCTGGCCAGGTGAATGTGTAGTTAATTGTGATATTTTAACAATGAAATAAATTGTCCTTTTTCTATTAAAATGTCTTCATTAAAATGTTATCTTGGATTCTGTTTTTAAAAAAAAAAACTCTTGGAGCTTAGTTGTAAAAGTAAGCTTTGCCTGGTAACATTGTGGGAAATATGTAGTAGCCAGTATTTTCACAGAGGACACATGCATGTTTATTACTGTGTCATGTGAGAAAAATGTGTAAAGCAGACATTCCATATCAAAAGTGACGGAGCACCTGATGTGTAAAAGCAAAAATGACGCGTGTGAATCAATGGTCCTGCTTTTTTTTTCTAAATTACGGATCATTTAACATGGTGATGAGAAAGTAACCTCAAGGGAACTCATTCATACTTATATGTCAAGGTAATTTTCATTGTGATCTCTTGGTATTTTAGTAAATATCAGACAAGTAGGGATTTCTTTTCCATTTGTGGGCAGAGAGGTTATTGAATCCCGTCCTTGTTTGATTTCTTTAAGCTTTTTTTTAATACAATAGTACATCAATGAAAATCAGGTTCAGCAGCTCACCGCCTCCCTGGTCCATTAGACTTAATTCACATGGAAGCAGACACAATTAAAGCCTTCTCTCTGCACGACACTCCCGTACAGGTTACCTTAGCCATCCACATCTGTGACACGGAGCCTCTACATCAACTAATTAAGTTCATCCTGTGGTAGCTGCAAGACTCGGAAAGGTATAATTAAAACTGATCCAGTGACAGCACTGGCATTTGTCAGAGCCATCCACCAAATCAAATACTAGGAGTGACAGAAATGTCAGACTGATAGCAGCACTCGCGCTCCTGTCCTCTTTCAACCGGGGCAGAGCGCACGGTCACTGTCCACGATCTGAAGCTCCGTTGATAACCTTTAGAATTCCCTGGACAGTGTGGGCTACAGACCACTCTGCCATGGAAAGGCAGCGTTCCTTAGAACAATTCTTAGAGGATGTTTTGATGCACCAAGAGATAGACAATTTCGTTACATCATGAAAACCCTTATTGTGGAAGAGTAACAAACTCATAGATTCGTTGGATAATGTAGTCATTGATGTCGTCGTTGTATATTTATGCTGCTTGTGATCTTTGATATGGTGATTGAGGCACCACACTAATAGGCTTCCCATCGTGCAGATAGTGTAGGTGTGAGATGAGATGGAGGTAATTTTATTTTGCCTCCCACTCAGAGATGATGTCTTCATCAAGCTAAGAGGGGAAGTCTGTATATTTTGAAGAATGAGACACCATCTATGAGAAAACATCAATAGCAGGAGCCATTTACCGTACATCTAACAGAGGAGTGCATCTAATAGCTTGATGGAGATATTGCAAAAATGTAGAGAGCAGAAAATCAGGTTCCCCATAGCCCACAATTATTTCATTTACTGCATCAACTACAAAACACTACAGAATTTTAACAATGATGCTTTATAAATATAACCCCTGATCGGTCAGGGGCATTCGTGCACATTCAGTAGTTCACGTTCAGTAGTTCCCACAAGTAGATACATATATAGTGGCTCTCCACTGAAGAGTCCTTAAAAAACAACAGTCACACTAGCTGTACATCTAGAGTAAAATATGTGTGATACTCACTGACCAGTTTTATAGAGATTTGTCTCAGTCCATGAGCAAACATTTTGTGTGAAGAGAAATATTTCTGTGTCAGTACGACTCTCAAGTGTTTTATGTGTTTCCACAGTAACAAAGCAGGACAAAAAAATCTTTCAACACAAAGAACCCTGAGTATTCCAGGGCACGATGACATTGGTAATTAAAACACATTATTCAGAAAACCTTCATTATAGTGCAAACGACTTCTCTCCTCAGTGCCTTATTTAATATGTAATGTATTACTAAATAGAAATAATGGGTGCAATAATTAATTACTGGATCAGTCATTTTGTAATAAAGGATTCTTTTTTGTACACAGCTCCATGAATTTCTTATATATACCCTGGCCTATGGTTATTCCTCAGGGTTTGTTGAATATTTCAGCTGTCATTAAAATGTCCAAGAATGTCACCCTGCTTGCTGGCCTCCTGGTCACCTGGTTACCTCATAAGATAATGGCCAATTTAAACTAGGAATGAATGGATAACTAGGCATACTGGTGGTGTATTAATCCTCAGAGGAATTTGGTTCTAATGATTCCAATGATCCATTTGGCATTTATTATTTTCTCATTTCTCTAAACCGAAAAACATGAAAGGCTCTTCGGGTATTAAATTGTGGTTAACATGATGTAACATTTTATTTTTTTACTTTGGCACTGACATTTCTCTGCTTCAAGTATGATTAGTACTTGATTGGACTAGTTTACTGCTTCAAGTCTGATTAGTATGATTAGACTAGTAAGACTAAATTTAAAGATGACCGACTGACTGACTGCTGTTCAGAATGCTAAGACTGAAGATTGACTCACCATTACCTGGGCCTCTTTATGACGACCTTGATGCTTTATGATTGTTGTTCATCATGAGGTGACACTTTCCTGACTAAATATTCATAGATTTTTTTGGATCAATGCCCTACTGGTCACTTTTGAATGAGGTCAAATAAAACTGGACTGTTCTGTATAGAAGCTCCTCTTGAGGACTTGAGGAACTTTGAACATCTGCATCTCAAAATAAAGGAATCCAGATAAAGGCTTTCCTCCATAGTATGTTCCTGTGAAGATACTGTAAACTTACATTTCTGTAAATGTCATAAACATTTGATTACCTCTTGAAATATGCAAATGGTAACAGTGAACATGATCAAGAGCAAATGTCTCATGTCTAAAAGAAAGAAGAAAGCGTGGTATTCCCAGTAGTCCACTGACTCTACATGTGTGGTTTAAAATGTACTTATACTACAGTAGCTAACTGGCCTTAAAATCTTTGAATTTCACATGCATGATGGCATGATGCACTCCCCACATATCTAAACATGTGGGCTTCAAAGTGCAAGGGAGTCTCCTGTAAAAACAACCTGTAAAAAACTGTCAACTATGACCGTGAGTAAGGGCTTTACCTATTGGTTTGGTTCAACTAGCCATCTTTCTGAAAGCCAAATGAAATGCATGGCTACATCTTACAGGCAGTGACATACAATGTCAGACCTCTTACTGTTCTGCAGTTCTACACAGAGAGAGAGAAAGAGAGAGAGAGAGAGAGAAACAGGATGTTTCGGACAGAGGTCAAGCAAAGTGCAAGCAAAGCGCTTCTGAATTAATAGGAGGAGGAACCAGTATATATGAAAACATAGATGTTCAAATCATCACATTCATTCTATGAGGTTCTATAGTTCCAAGAGTGTAGATCAGTTCTTTTTCTTTGAATTTCCTAATTTCATTGCTGCCATAGCAACAACTGGCTATGCAAACAAATATGTCGTTAATACAGTGTCCATTAGCATTAAAATGCTGGTCTGAAGGTGTTCAATAAACCAATCAGCAAGTCTTCTCTTGGTTTCTCCAATGTAATGCTGACTACATATCTTGCAAGTAATGCAATAGACAACTCGTGCTGTGGTGCATGAGGATGAATGAGTGATGACAATTGATCCTTTTGTGCCATATGACAGGATGTGCTATATTCCATGTGTATTCAAGAGCTAGGTGGAACTTGGAGAACAAACAAATGAACAGTTGGAGCTCTTCTAATGTCCATGTAGCAATACCAAAAATGTAATCAAAATATCTCAAACATTGTAAGGGTACAAGTACAGTGTATTGCTCAAAAATGTTTCTGAGCAAATCCAACAAACATTGGCATAAGTCCCATTTTACTACCCATACTGACTCCTTTTATTTGTGAGTAGTACTTGGAGTCAAAAGTGAAGCAGTTCAGATTCAACACAAGTTCAGCTAGTCCAAAGAGAATCTCAGTGGGAAGGTTCTTCTCGGATCTTGCATCAAGAAAACATTTTAAAGCTCTCAAAACATGTTCATTAAGACTGTGTACAGGCTTTTTAACATCCATTGAAAAAAGCAAAGATTAGCAGGTAGCGTTTGTCCTTTCAGGAGTTCAAGGATTTATAGAAAGTGTGATGAGTCTTCGACATATGTACGTAAAGATTGAACAATAGGTTGAAAAATGTCATTCAGAAACTGGAATAAAATTTTTGTAGGGCAAGAACAGGCAGATACAATAGGACATCCAGGATTATTGTCCTTATGAATTTTTGGGAGAAGGTAGACACGGCTACAGCAAGGATTATCTACAATAAGATTGCATACAGAATCACGGAGGTCTCCTGCTGAAATGGCATGATTAATAATGGCCTGAGTAGAAGACTGTATCTGTGGAGTGATATCAGAGTTTTACTGCCTACAAAAAGTGTCAGAAAACTGGTTGATTGCTTCCTTTTTATAAAGGTATTTTCTCCAGACAACAACAGCTCCACCTTTATCAACTGGTTTAATAACAAACAATGTCACTCCTTCTGTTAAAATTTGTATATATATATATACACACACACACATCCACATGTATGATATGTTTCCATTCACTGTATGATTTGGGGCAGTAGAGATTGTATTTCTCTGGCTATTTCTACCTTGGAAAGGTCCAGAGAATTGCTTCCCACTGCTCAATGGATACTGTTTAGGTGGCAGACCATTCTCAGCACGGCATTAGCCACTGACACAGTAGTGGCATGATAGTGGGTGTTCTGCTGGTGTGAGTGTACCAGACATAGCAGTGCTGCTAGGGTTTAACATATGACAGTGACACTGCCTGGCTGAGAATACGCTCCAAACAAAAGATATCCAGATCACAGTGGCGAAGACTGACTATCTATCTATCTATCTATCTATCTATCTATCTATCTATCTATCTATCTATCTATCTATCTATCTATCTATCTATCTATCTATCTATCTATCTATCTATCTATCTATCTATCTATCTATCTATCTATCTATCTATCTATCTATCTATCTATCTATCTATCTATCTATCTATCTATCTATCTATCTATCTATCTATCTATCTATCTATCTATCTATCTATCTATCTATCTATCTATCTATCTATCTATTTTTTTATAGATAGACTTCTGTCTCACCCTTCCAGTGACCTTTTCCCCTCACATTCATTCCCTGTAACAGGTCTGTTGAGAGTGGGCAGCAGTATTTTTACTGGACTCTTCTGGACTGTTTACAGTAAAAAGGTACAAAATAGCATTTCCATGTTTTCCCTCCACTACATCCCTGGGACTGAGGGGAATTGTTGAAAGGATGACCTAAAGGATCTATGGGCAGATTATGGAACAAGCAGATCATTGATGTATTGTGGAGCTAATCCACAAATAGTAACATTTTAAAATTGGTTCTGTATTTCACTGGTAACCAGTGTAAGTGAGCCAGACCAATCGTGATACGTTTATATATATAAACGTCCTGTTTCTCTGGAAATTTTATCAGCTGGAAATTATACATATATCCTGTTTGGCACAAATATGAAAACATAAGGAGTTTGAGAAATTCAAAAAGATAAAACAATGAATTATTTTCACATCTTTGCAGAATAAACATGCCAGTGTTAAATTCACACTTAAAGAGTTGAACCTAATTCAAACACAGCAGGAACTAACAGTAGTGGTATTACTGTAATGTGTATGATTGTACATTGCCAGCTTATACCTTCGCTCTGCCCTAAACGTATCTGTAAGGGTCGAGATGAATACATTTAAATAAAGTGCTTTAATGTTTTTCGTTCCAGGAGCCCTTAAATGCTTGCTGGAGCTCAGTGACCAATTGTAACCCATCCATATCTTAAACATTGATGAGAGTAGGGCTAATATTGTGAGTGTTTTTTTTTCTAAATGGAAAGTCTTTCATGAGTGATACTACATCTTGACTGATAGGACATGATTACTACTGTAGCCCCTGTGACCCTTATGGTGAGCTACATGCAGTTCCTTAATTTACTACACATTCTAGTAGTGCACCCATTTTCTTTGAGAATATGATGCTGGTCTGAATATTGTAAAGGGAACAACCCCTTCCACCAGCAGGGGTTACCTCATAAACAAGTACGCTCACAAGCAATCCTGACAGCATTGATTAACTTTGAACCTTCCTCAACAACGGATGTTGGAGGGCATCTCAATGTTTTCCCGTTAATGAGAAGTGTGGCTTCGCTTGTGGCTTCTCCATTCTGTGCTACTGCTGAGAAGCTTTCCATAGCTTCTGCTTGGTGTAGTAGTTTTAAACACAGAATGAAGAGTGTTTTGAACATGTTCTATATTGATTCTCTCTCCTGTTCAGCATTTCTCATGAATCCATACAGTTCTATGGAGGACCAATGATCATCAGAAAATCTTAGTTGCCATGTCAGTAGGAAATGACAAAAGTCCAGTGTGGCTGTACTGTATTATGCAGCTGAGAAAATGATATGGTGCTGGAAACAGTTCAGTATCTCCTTTGAATGACCTCACAATGGTTTATTGACAAGCAATGTTTATCTGTGTGTCTGTGAAGGTTTGCCACTTGGCCTCAGATTCAGATTGGGATCATTTCAAACTGTTTATATTCCATAGGCATTTTTGTTGTACATTTTTCTAAAGCAGACTTCAGAATGCCAGCTTATTGTTGAATGTTCTTGCTTTGATGTGTGTTAGTGATCTGTGCTGACAAAAATAATACATTAGAGGCTATAAAGAATACATTAGAGACTGTAAAGGATTCAAATGTTTTTTTTCTGGATTTTTTCTGTCACTCTGTTTGGTCTGTTTGTGACTCACCACTTGACTGAGGTTTGCTGCCACAAGTGTTCTATTTCCTTAGAATATCTTGATTTGCTATTTCAACTTCTTCTGATCTCAATTTGTTTAGTTAAACCATGGAAACTAGGCTTCCATATTCACTAAAGTAATTTTTGTAACATGCTATTTGCGACACTAATTTGGAATGAGAATAGATATAGACAACCTGCTTATCATAGAGCATTGATAATTTAGCAGCACATCCATCACCTAATGAAATTCGCATATTACATTAAATATGTGTAGCCAATACTGATGCTCTGTGTGAAATTACTAACCACCCACATGTGACTCCTTAAATTTACAGTTTTTCTCAGTCGATCTGGTACATTTCTCAGATCAGAATTGAAATTCTCAAAATTATTCATTCAATCTCCACATCTCCTTGTCACTTGTGCACATCTTAATCGTATTTCTCATTGTGTTTCACATTTTGCAAATGCTTTTGTACATTTTGCAAATGTCATGGACAATTGTCTGTTGTTTTTTGCATTATCAATTGCTTATGTCATATTTATCAAAATGTGTTCTACGGATTGTCTGTTGATTTGTCTTACGCTCCAAAACATTTAGTCTTTAGGTCATCGCCTAGGTCATTAGATGCAAAAGTGCTGAACATGTTGTCAAAATCTCTAAGGCATCATTTTACTTTTTATTTTTTTTTTTGGTTACATTTTGGTAATTTATCCGAACTTGGTTAAATTGTTCGCACATGAACATTCAGTTACAGTAAGAAAGGGAATATGTGAAGGTTTAGATCAACCAACGGTCCTAACCATAGGTCAGAGGTGCGTCTCATGAACCTTTACTGTAATTGGCAAACATTTATAGACACTAAACACTGCAGTATCACAAAATCTCATAATGGAAAGATGAAGCCACAGTACAGGGTGAACAGCCAAGAAAAGGGGTAAGACTGTGTGGTGTAATACTGAGAGGATAAAACAGTGAAATACTGTAAGGGCAACAATTGTGGACCATGTTTTACATGTAAGTCATGGTCTTTCAATGGCTGAAGCTGGTTGCTGGGTGCAGCCAGATATTGGAAGAACAACTGTGTCTTCAATCGTTCAAATATTTCATAGAGAAAACATGTATGTAAATTCAGAAATGTGCCCTCTGCTGTAATCCTGCACATTGACAAAAATTCTGACGTTATTCAATTTTTTGTTTTGCATTTTTGCATTCTTATACTATATAGGATATCAAGACTAGCTCATAAGGGTGGCAGAGGTTCCATTTCACACCTCAACAACATGAGGCTGTATGTGCTCAGGTTGTTTTGAATGTGTAGAGTAAGTTTCAAATTTTGCAGTTTTTCCAGTCAGTTGTCTGTCTTTTCTGAATTTCAATCAGATTTGTTTTTGTCAACAAATTGCAGTGGGAACAATAGAGTCAAACAATATTGCTACACAAATTTGATTCCAGTCCAATTTCTTGCTATCAGTCTCCCACATACAGTCATGTGTAACTTTTTGTGTTCTGTAAGTTTGTATTTGTTTGTGTGTAACATGGACCATTTCAATTGACATACCACAGAATGTGCAGCGTTCTTGTAAACAAAAGATTAGTTAGTTTCCATCAGAATATGCTTACAGTCTTCACTGTTGCACTGACAACATTACAAAGTAGTTTGACTGCCTTGTCGTAGGCAATGGCACACAGACTAGATATTTTGATGGCACTGACAAATTGATTGACCTAAATATTTGCTTTTGCTGAGGCAAAAACAAAGAATTTTGAGTGAAGTATTTGCTTTTGCAGGTATTTCATTGAGTTTTGCTGTTTGCACTGTTTTGAGAAATGCACTTGTTGTGATGCCAATGTAAACCATGATGTGAGAAATGTACCAGATCGACTGAGAAAAACTGTAATATAATTGTCCTTCTGTCATATGGTCATGCTAAACAGCATAATTTTGTTCCTCTGTAATATGAGCAGCAGGGCCAGTCTGAATCAGAATCAGCATTCAAAACACTGCAGACATCTACTGCATAAATATATATCAGCTAGTTACCAACGTAGCCACAGCAACGGCGAAGCTGCATCATATAAACTACGAGTACTACTGTACTTACTTACTGTACTGCTATACTACTGTAACAGACATATCAGCATCATTTCATTTTGACAAAGTGGAGTCCACTAGCTATAATATTTGCTATCTAGTCTGGATTCCTATAATTCTACACGCAATTAATTTTTGAATATTGTTTGTTTTGGACATTAGTATTTAGGCTACATTAGCTATTTTTAACTTCAGATTCACAATGAAGACGATATTTGGAATGCTGATCGCGGTTTGACGCAAGCATTCAACGTTTCTTTGGCTTTGGGTGTTAAATGTTATTATCTATGGTACTTTAGCTAACCATGACGTCTAACTGTTAAAATAAATCCCAGTGCGCTGGGATAACCAACATGTCTCACGCATGCGTAAAACTGGCAGCCGTAAGCGTGCAGCATCTGCCGTCAAACCTACCGGAAATTATGTTCAGTTACGCGCATGCGGGGGGTTAATGGCATTTGTGGCACAGGTGTATTCCTGCCCCCGACAGGCCAGCTGTAACAGTAGAAGAACTGAACATAAATGTGGCGTCTCTATCACTACCCGTTTTGAACCGGAAACCTTCGACATTGAATGCTGTCTGCCTCTCCTGTCAACATTGTTAACCCGTCACTGTGGCTTGTGAGTTGATCAAATTTACTCGCCACTTCCTAAATTTACACGCATTTGGCCAGTGGCGAGTGCTAATTTCCCACTCTGACTTCTAGTTGGTATCCTGAAAAGGCGGACAAATACTCTTCCTGGTTGTGACAGGCTAGCTAGATTCGGAGTTGTTCGACGTTTTAACAATCTCTAGCTTTTCTTGAAAGTCAGACTTGAAAGGGGGTACGGGGGTAGTGGGGTTAGGGCCTGCAGAATGGATTGTGAAGGGCTCCGGGCAGACTTCTTTGACTTTGACCCTGCCTGGCAACAAATGATGGCTGAAATGTGCTTGGTTAAATGCTTTAATATGATAATATATGTCTGGAAATAGCGCAACAATCGGAAAAGCTATACAAGGAAGCGGACAGACCATTTGGAATTATTTAAATATTAGTATTCATGGATTCATTAGTATTCATTAATAAGTATTCATGGACAAAATATTATTAACATAAGTTTGTGATTCATATATTTTTTAGGCCAGCAGAGAAGGGTGAGTACTGTATGCATATTTTGGAGCACTAGAAGGCAGGCCTCCTGTGTGTCAGTCATAGCTAGACCATAGCTAACTCTAACCCTAGTCCCATGAGGATGCTGGGACTGGGGTTATATGTTAGTGTGCTTATTAGTGACAACAAATGGCTCAGGAACAAAGAGATGTTCATCTCATGCTGCTTTTCTGAGGAGAGCATTGAAATGTTTTTGTTTTGGGTTCTTCTGAGACAGGAATTCAGCTTGATTTACTCACCTGCAGGCTACCGTTTTAGACACATTTTTATTTAAATTAATGTTCTTTATTATTAGTTTTTCTCAGTCAATTTGGTTCATTTCTCAGATCAGAATTGAAATTCTCAAAACTGTTCAACCTCCACATCTCCTTGTCACTTGTGCACATCGTAATATCATTTCTCATTGTGTTTCACATTTTGCAAATGCTTTTGTACATTCATGCGAATGGTCATGGACAATTGTCTGCTGCTTTTTGCATTATCAATTGCTTATGTTTATCAACATGTGTTCTACTGATTGTCTGTTGAATTGTCTTACCCTCTTGGGGTTAAGACATTAAGTTAAGATCTCTCAGGCATAATTTGTACATTTTTGTTATTTTTACTTTTTTTGTTAAGATTTTGGTAATTAATCCTAAACTAATTAAATTGTTCTCAGGTGAGTCTTGGCTTTCAGTTAAGAAAGGAATTTGTGAAGGAACCAATGGTCTCAACAGGTCAGAGGTGCATCTCATGAACCTTTATGGTAATTGTCAAACATATATAGACACAAAACATTGCACTATAATTCCTTAAGATGTTTTGAATGCTTACTGTTATAGAGTGCAACCAAACAATTTCAAATTGCAGTCCGAACAATATAGTAAACGAATATTACTGTATACATTTGATTCCAGTCCAATTTCTTGCTGTCAGTCTCCAACATAGTCATGTGTAACTTTGTGTTCTTTGTAAGTTTGTATTTTGTAATATGTACCATTTGAAATGATATGCTACAGAATGTACAGCGTTCTTGTAATCAAAAGCTTAGCTAGATTCCATCAGAATATACCTACAGTGTACACTGTTGCACTGACAACATGACTAAGTACTTTGTCTGCCTTGTTGATGGGCAATGACACACAGACTACACATTCTGATGGCACTGGCAAGTTGATTGACCTAAATATATGTTTCTGAGGCAAAAACAAATAATTCTAGGCGAGCTACGTGGCTTTGCAGGTATTTCTTTGAGTGTTGCTGTTTGCACTAACTGTTTTGAGAAATGCACTTGTTGTGATGCCAGTGTAAACCATGTGAGAAATGTACCAAATGACTGAGAAACTGTAATACAGTAACAGGTTTCATTTTAACATGAAGATGCCACATTTTCATGCCCCCCCCACTCACAATAAAACTACAAATAAATAACAAAACCAACAAAAACTTAATGTTCTTAATATGACCCCCACTGTTACCCTGGGGATATTTTTCATCACTTTGTTCAGTGTATCTGGTGACAGCAACAGCACACCAAAACATTTATTTAAAAGATGAGCATACATTATCATGGTAGCCAGATACAATGTCCAAACCACAACAATGACTAAAAGATTAACATGCTGGCTTAGTCAGACAGATGCTTTAGGTCCGAGTCACTATTATAAGTATAAACAGGCATGATATAAAGAATCAACTAGCCAATTCAAATCTGTCACACAAATTCATATACGCTAAGCCCCAAAACAGGTCCCAACATTTTGCTTTGATTAATTGCCTAACTGAGAAAAAAGTCCAAAATGCCTAAATATCTGCTGAAATGAAACAAGTGATCAATCTAAAGCCACAATAATTATATCCACAGCCACCCTGAAGAAAATCAGGCTCCACAATTGCAGTATAAAAAATTTACAATATAAAAATCCCTGTTCTGGTTCCTCTGTACCCCTCCGGGTTTTTAAATCCGTTCATGTTCTCGTGCCTCCATACCTTTCTGCTCTTTTTAGTTGTCCTTCTCACACTTTATATTCCACTATTAGAACTAGTGTTGCAGGCCCAGATCTCTGACGGATCTCTAAGGCTGTTCTTCTCATCACTAAAAAAGCACCTCTTCCCATTTTGATTTTTCTGTGGCATAATTATCTTACTGTACTGTCAGTACATTGCAGCAGTTAGTAACACACATTATTAACATATCTTCTTAACATAACATATTCTAGATATTAATATCACCTCTTTGAGTTTGCTGGAGAGGCATAGACAGGGTTGCCACTGTCATAAGTGAAATTGTAACTAAATGTTCTTTAATATTTTTTACTATTACTATTATTCCCAAGAAAAACTTCTTATCACATTTGCATTTTCACTACCTACATTTAAGAAAATGACCTAAATGTCTTCTCACTAACAATGTATTCTTTATTTATGTGTGGTCTGTTAGCAGAAGAGAAGCATTCTGTTTGATTCCTGCTGCTGTTGCAGGTTGCACACACGCATGGGGGAACAGCCGCGATGCCATAGATCTTAAAATTAATATTCCCTGTGCATGCTGCAAAATATTAAGGTTTGCTACTACAGTAATTTAAAACAACATTAATTTAAGTAATAATAATAGTTATACACCTCCTCCCACACACACAAACACACACATGAACATATTTGCTAAGATGTACTATTGCAGATGAAAGAAATGTAACACTTAATGTGACATTTTATGCTTTTTAGAGATACTACGTACGAGTTGAACACAGTGCCTTCCAGAATTACTCTCACATTGGTTAAGATGAGCACATCCCTTACAAAACGTTATTAGTTCAATATTCTATAATCTTTCCCAAACTTTTTAGCTGATCTTTACCAATAAGGTCAGTTCTCTGGAGCTCAGTGTAGTTTGTTATAAACCTAGTTTCATAGTATATATACATATCCATGAGTTTTGAGGGTTTCAAGAATAATTTGAAAATGTTAATGTTTATTAAACAGTAGTCAAAAAATGTGTTTAATAAGAACGTTGTACATCACACTCATGTAAAAGCTTGTGTAAATGTCATGTATATACCTCCTAACACCTAGATGCAGTGATGGAAGATAAAATGCCTCCAATTGATAACCACTACCACTGCTTTTCTCTGTTTAAATTTGTTTGTGGAAACTACATGAAGTACATGAACAGAATTGTGCGGGCCAGGGAGATTGAAACATGTTGCCAGATCAAATGATTCTGTCCTTAATGCTTATATTTTCATACTTCTGACCTAGCTGCAGAGAAGAATAGGTCAGGTACAACAGTTCCTCCATCACATGATTGTCCCATGACTCGAATACAAGGGTTAAACAGTGAATGAGTTCACAGGTAATGAGGGTCACTGAGTCACATATTAATAGTCACGCATTTTGCCAGTTCTCTGCATGGGAGGTTGCCATAACAAAGCTCATTAAAAACCATGTTGTAAATGGTGGCATATGCTGCTTCTGTAGTCTACATACTGGCAACCGATCCATCTGAGCGAGACTCCTCACTGCATACTTTGATGGAGGCCTATCAAATATTAATACCTGCCCAGCTGTCTGGGTGCTGGTGTTATTTGATATGTCACTGTCGTCGATGCTCTTTTAATAATCTCCCCGAGTTTTGTCTTGTTTGTGTGTTACCCTTCGAGGTGTCTATAATCTCCTTCATTATTAATCTGGCAGAACGGAAATGTCACTGCAGCAGGCGTCCCGTTGCCGAGGCGGCGTGTGCCTTGTGTTCGACACCCATTCCCTCGCTGGGAGTGATGGGCTAAATCGCCCCACTGATTCCCCCAAAGACTACTCCATCTTGTTTTTCCCCCCACATAGTTCAGAATCTGAATATACAAACCTGAAAATGCCCTTTCCTCCTCATCATAGAGCTAGGGGTTTTTGTTGATTTCATTGTAGGGCAACCCCTCTAATTCAGACATGACCTAAAATCAAGCCATTCTCCTAGTGTTAAGAGATACTTCAGAATTAAGCTTTGAATCAAATGCAGATGCATCCATTAGATGAGACTGCCTGCTGTGATAGCTGTTGTGTGCTACAGTTGTATTGTTGACCGTTCCTCCATTTCTGCGTCGCATGACTACCGTGCCTTTGCTCAGTCGTTTGAGGACATCAGCAGATACAGAAGTGTACCTATGGCTATCAGCTAAACAATGGCTAAGACCTGACCACTGATTCCATCAACCAGGTCATGCATCAATATTCTGCACTAATGTTGAACTACAGAGTATGGCCATTTCTTATAATGATGCATCATGTAAACTATTGTTGATGTCTGATTAATCAGGCCATCTGTTTCTGTGCATCCTCACTGATTAGATGGACTTTTAGCAGCTGTCCTACCTAAACAGGGCAAGTGCACAACACGGTACAGGAAGCACGTGTGTACTAGGAACGAGTGTAAAAGACCCGGGTCAAATGGGAGAAGGTTTCTTATGGTCACCTTGGAACAGTATCCTCCACTAAAGCCCACTGCTGAATTGAGAGCTCTGGATTTATGAGCCACACCATAAGTGATTGAATATGCATGTGGTCTTTGTTAAGGCAGACCTGAATTTTGCTATGAGTCACTAGACATGTTTGGATGTGTGTGGCTGAACATGACAAGTCAGCTAACAGATATATAGGGTCATTCAGAATGCCCAAGGTACTGCTGTCTCGTCTGCTACACAATTCATGACATTGTACCAATGAACTGATATGGCTCCAAAATATCCATCAATAAACAGTAATATGAAATGTAAATCTGTTTTCCAGAGTTGTCTGCTAAAGTGATAGACTACCAGGATCGAACGGGCACTAAAGGCACATCACAATGCCATTATCCCATTACTGGCCTCAGCTGAACAGACTGTGCTTGGAGAAAATGAAGCAGAAATATTCAAAAGCCCCACAGAAGGGGTCTGACAAACAATCTGACTCACTGCCATCCAGCAATGGATACGTTCTAAATGAAGAGTACGGCAGGATGATGAAGATAGTGGTATAACGAACCCACTGAGGTTCTGAAAAGAAGAGCAATCATCTGTTGTGACAGAATAAGAGAGCATAAGGCACCTGTCTGTGCCCGTGCTGCTCTGATTGATCCAACGTAAATTGAAAAGTCTAGAGAAAGAAGGCAAGGCTTTCTGGGGTGTCAGAGAGGGCATCAGTTCCTTCGTCGTTGTTTGTAAAGTGTCTTCACTGAACGTGAAAGTGTTCAGATCCATCTCCAGTGCATCAGTGAGGTGTGTGGATCAGAATGTTAGTCAGCTCACCAGAACTCCACCGGGGCTTCATTTGAATGGTCTGTGCAGATGATGCAATAGCAAGTGTTGTATGATACAATACCAGCATTTGTTATAACTTTTGCTGATACACCAGCATTCAGAGTGTATTATCCATGATCTTATCGTAGAAAGCTGCATATTATGCAAACAATGTATTGTACAAACTGACACTAGCTGTACTTTCATGTGCAGATGAATATTTTTTAGGCACATGAAATCATCATGCAGTGCAAAAACAGTCACCCTGCTAACTGCCTCTTGTGTTGTCTCTACTCTAGAATTTGGTCCAGTTGAGATTTCATATTGCCTCAACTGATGCGTTAGATGCGAGTGGTTTTTTGAGATTTTTCATCAACCCCAGAGCACAGAGCAGGGGCATTGGGAATATTGCCGAGGCACACAGATGGCCCCATCCTCACAAATCTCTTTGATGCTGTGAAAAAAAAACTGCCTGAGGTAAATGAGAATGAATGTCCAGGTCCTCATCTTGATTGATCTTCAGGCTTTCATCAATAGCACAAATAGAAGAGGCGAGCCTGAAGGAGCCAAGGCTTTGATTAGTTTCGAGTAGCTTCATTCACATTATGGTCTGTTGTGAGCATCTGAAACATGTCTAATTCAGTGATCACAATTAGACAGGAGTCCATTCACATTCAGGGTAGTAGTGGGAATTAGTCAATTCACTATTGTACTTTAATCAAACACAACTATCTGCATACTGATAAAGCTTCTCAACCAAGAGAAGAATTAAAATGCTCTAGTCTTCATTGAGCAGTCTCATATCTATAGCCTATATATATATATATATATATACGTACACAGTGCTGCTTGAAAGTTTAGTCATTTAGTCATGGTCATTGTTTTCTAAAAAAAAAGAAGCAGACTTTCCAAATAAGGGACACATAAAAAATTTATATTTTCATTATTTAACAAATAATGATAAATTATATTTATGTTTAACAAAAGTTATTTCTCTCTCCAAACCCTGAAAATCTGCCAAGTGCAAAAGTATGTGAACTCTTTTAGTTAGTACCTTGTGGCACCTCCTTTTGCAGCCATTACTTCAACCAAACATCTTCTGTAACCACAAACGAGTGTCTCACATCTGCTTTTTGGGATTTTTGCCCACTCCTCCTTGCAGAACTCAGCCAGTTGAGAGAAGCTGGAGGGACATCTGGCATGTACCACCCACTTCAGATCTTGCCACTGCATTTCTATGTGTTTAAGGTCCAGACTTTGACTGGGCCAATCCAGAGTGCAAACCTTTCTCTTAAGCCATTCCTTGGTAGTTTTCCTGGAATGCTTTGGGTCATTGTCATGGCCTAGACCTTCACATTTCCACCACCATGATTCACTGTTGAAAGGAGGTTCTTCTCTTTATATGCAGTGTTGACTTTTCTCTAAACATGGTGCCTGTGATTGTGGCCAAATAATTACATTTCTGACTCATCTGTCCAGAGAATGAACTTCAAGAAAGCCTCCAGTTTGTCCAAGTGTTCTCTTGCAAAGTTTAAATGGGCATTTCTGGAATTAATGAACATGAAAATCTATTGATTTTTCGCCTGATTGTAGACACATGTACATTTATCACCGATGCTGCCAGAGAGGTGTGCAGCTCTCTGGAGGTGATGTGTGGGTTTGGCCTTTACCTGAATTATTTTTCTATAAGTTTTGTATAAGTTTTGATGGCCGTCCACTTCTGAGCAGAGTTGCGGTGATGCTGAGTGCCTCCATTTGCAAATGTTTTGTCTTAACGGTGGATGGATGGAGCTGGAATCTTTTGGAGATGGTCTTGTAGCTTTCCCCAGACTGATGGGCTGCCACCACCTTCTTCCTGATGTCCTCAGATGTCTCCTTTCCTCTCAGCATTGTTGATCTGTGGGCTTTACGCCTTGGCACAACAGTGCCTTGGTTGATTTCTTCTCCCTTTCAGTGTAATCAATGTGGCTCAACAATCTTTTCCTAAGGATTTCTCGTTTGATTGGTCTACTTAATTGATTACTTGAGCACTCACATGTGTTTCACCTGTATTTTTACCTAATTGACTTTACCAATGCAGCTGTGGTTCATTTACTTTTGCACATGCTCCAATTCCATGTTTCATGTAGTCTGCTGGCAACTCGCACATTTCCCTCAAAACAAGTAAATGGAATTTAACTAACAATCACACAACACTCTAATGAACTAAAAGGGTTATGCCTAACTAAGCAAACATGTCCACAAAACCCACTATTAAAACAACACATTTAAACACACTCATTTGAACTAATTACAAGTTGCAGGGAGGCTTTGAGGCATGTTGCTATCTGGGAAGCCCGGACTGTCACTCCCATCCCTCCCTCTCTCTCTTTCTCTTTCTATCCCTCTCTCTGTCTCTCACTGGCCACCAGTGGCAGACTCCACAATAAAGTATATACTAGTATAGTATATAGTAATTTTTTTATTAAAAAATAATCTTAAATAGTTTGTGATTAGCTGATTTTGATTGTACTTAACACATCCAGAATGCCTATAAACGTGTCACTGATTATTTTTGCAACAAGCAAGATGTCACAGTGGGTTTACTTTTCTAAAAAGAAAATGGGTAGAAGAAAACACCTCATAGGGCCTTTGCACCCATCATATGTTTAAATGGAAAACCTTTGTATCTCTTTCTTGTAGCATTTGTATCTCTATCCAAAATTAGTCACACCAACTTATAACTCCAATAGGACTCACCTGCCTCTTTAAATAAGACAATATTTTCATATATTTTTAGTGGGTATTTAATAATACTATTAATGGAGTTGTGTGTGTTGCTAATATGTGAGTGAGGGCTTCCAGGAGATAATGAGGAGACAGGTTAAGACATGCACTGAACAATCTCCCTACTTACTTAATGGGGTCACAGAGCCAATGCAACACCACTTAAAATCCTGTTTTATTGACTTTGGTGGAACACAAATGGAACATTTTTGGGTTGTCATATATGACCAGTTTCCTTCAGTTTTAATACCACCAGAGTGCCCCTTCTTATGAGTGTTCATAACAGCACCGTATCAAAAAACATCTATTTGTATTAATAAACTAATAGTGGTGGGTACAGGAATGTGTAGAAGCCTATGCAGGTTCCTTGTGAATGTATAATCTAAATGCAAATGGAGTATTCTCCTCATCTCTCCCCTTCCTGACGTCCTTGGGCAGCAGCACTTCAGCATAATAGGCTGCATGTTGCGTAGGCTACCAGAATTGGATAATGATGAGCCATGATCAAATATTTTAAACTGTGTTACAGCAAAGCCGATGGTCCCCTCAAAGCAGAGGCTGCGAGGAAGAGGAACACCCAGAGACATCGTTGTGCTGTGTGGGCCAGACGTTGAGAGAATGTGTTGATTTGTCTGGCCGTAGCTGTTTAAGTATGTCAGTAGAAATCAGGCACAGCTGTATGTACCCTCGGTTTTTCAGGAGAGGAATCATATTCATATTGTTTATATTCAGTATAAACAATCATATTGTTTGTCTTACCTTTCTCTTTTCTGATATTGTGTGTAGTGCTTTGTAGTTCCATGTGCCTGCCTAAGATGAAACACCACTGGGGCCTCTACTAACTTAAAAATGAATGTTTTGAGGGCTTCTGCTGCATAGTGCTACAATGAGACAGCCCATTTTTTTCATTCCCTTTTATTTTTCTGTATTAAGTTTTGCTTTGATACATGTTACTCTAAAATAATACAGAATAGATTCAACTAAACTTCTGTCCTCATAGTCACTCAAGGTAATATACACACACAAGGTAATATACACACACACTATAGATGGAAGGCCCTCTGCTGGGAGGGATTTGACGAAATGGACACTATCAGAGAAATAATGAGACTCTAAGGAACATAAAAAAGGCTCCTGGCATCTTTCTGAGAGAATCAACTCCAGATCTAACATCTCAACTGCATGTACACGAGTACGGATAAAATCATCATTGGCTATACCAGGAGAAGACAGAGTGACAGAGAGTACAAGCTTTGTAGAACTCAGAACAGTCCATATACAAGGCCACATGAATTTTAAAATGTTATATGAAGATAAACCTGCTGTCTGCACACAAGAATGTCACAAAGCACTTCCTATTTGAAGGCATTGTTAAGTTTCAGATGCTATCAGTTTCCACTGGTTGTGGATAGTAAAGAGCAAATAAAAATGCATACAACATAGCCTGAGTCTCCAGAGGCTTTGCAAGAGAAACAAGAAGAAAAAGGGAGGCAATTGATGTGATGCAGGAGCGCGTTCTGGAGGCAGCCAGCAACTATTTAAGCAGCACAATGATGATACTTCTATGAAAAGTCACCCAGGAGACAGTGCTTCACTGTGCTGTGGACTTCATATGCAGTCTGAACTGTCTCTTTAAAATAAGTATTTCTCCAGGAGGTGTGTGAGCACCCTCCTTGAGGTTCTCAGTTAGACTCAGGCTGTGTTTCTCAAGACATCAAACTGTAAAACTGCTCCAATTACTGAGCCATGGAACCCTTTTAAAGCTTTAATCTTTTCAGCATTTTCTAATAACGTGTACTGGGAGTAGGAAGTGACTGAAAGATGCTCATATTGCTTCTGCATAACTTCTGTGGGAAGGAATCAAAGAACAGCATGCTTGCAACAATGTGATTTCAATAAGGTCACTGAAGTTGAAAGTAAAAATTGGGACCAATGTTTTGGTTAATTATGAAGCTCACTTTGGTTTCTTTTTTTAAGATGGCAAGAAGAAATGCACTTTTCTTGTGAGGGAAAAAGTTACGATAAACCCACAATTATTACAACTTAAAATGCCTAATATTAGAATCAGTTGCACCACATCAGCTGCAAACGATTTGACAATGATTAGACTGTCGTTAAACCTCAGACAGTAGTTTGGTTTGTTCTTGATTGTTGAAGTGAATCGTATTGTAGGGGTTTTAGTTATGATATTTAACAACCTGCTTGCCTACAACCAAGGACGGAAATAGGTGCAGAAGAAGGATTGACGTGAATAAACTTAATATCTGACTCCAAATTATAGTTGGTAAGAATCTAAAAGAACTCGCATCTCAAATAGCTCAGTGCAGGTTATAGAATATACATAACCAACTGTATAAAGTTCCTTGCTATAAACAATAGCCTGCTTTGTCAGAGGTTTATCATAAACATGTGCAGCGGATAGGATGCTTTAGAGGGAATTGGTGTTAGCATTCATTTACCTTTAACTGATACTAATAATGAGCTCATCTGGCCCAGTATAGCTATAACCAAGGAAGACTGTGGCTACACAATTAACCAGATTTATTCAATATCCAACAAAATATAAAACAATAACAACCATACTAGATTGAAGTAACACGGATAATACCTAATGGAAACAGAAATACCGACCGGTGCAGGATGCCTCACGGTGCAAGGAAGAAGCCGAGGCCGAGGAAGGAGAAAAAGAGAAGCCCAAAAAGCAAAAAAAACTCAAGAGCCCCGCCTCCCACAAACTTCTCCCCTTATACCCCCCCAGCATCTCAAAGGGACAGCGGTCACAAAAACCAGGTTATCCAATGGGAATCAGGCTGCTGGTAAAGACAACAGAGTACATTTGCATACAGAGTGCATTTCCACACAGAACTGCCACCTTTGGGGTGAAGTCTACAGACCTTCTCAGTGAATGAAAGTCTTACCCTGTTAGCATAACCTTTCCCAGTACACAACAAGCTGCAAAATGAGACTAAACATGCCACACAAACACACTGATATAACCAATACAAATGGTCAGTTTTATCCTATTGCTATGGGAACCTCTTGAGGTGAACCACCATTTGCTTCCCCCCATGGTTTTATGGAGGAACACCAGATCCTGCATCCCCCACAAGAACACATACGACCACTCCTACAGTATCACCATAGTAAGATTCAAAGAGGTTTTCTGAAAAAAGATTGTAGATACATATGAGTCTGGATAGGGTAAAAGTCTTAAAATAATAAAAAAAAAAAAACATTTTAAAATAACTTCAAACACGGTCAGTCCATCCTTGCAAGTTCAGCCCAAAAGCGGATCACATAATGCGTAAATAAGTCTCCAACAATCTTAAAATGTCATAATTCTAGGACCTACAGGTAGCTCTTATCACAGTTGATGTGAAAGTGTGTACATCTACCATCACCAAGTTTGATTTTCATGAGAGGTGTGCCAGAAAGAAACCCTTGCTGTCAACAAAAGCATCAAGGCAAGACTAAAGTTTGCCACATAACACATGGACAAAGACCAGGACATCTGGAACAATGTGCATTATACCATATCATTTGGGCACACTGACAGAAGACATGTTTGGTGCAAACCAAACAAAGTGTTTGAGTACAAGAACCTCATACCAGCTGTGGAGGTGGAAATGTCATGGTTTGGGGCTGTGTTGCTACAGCAGGGCTTGGCAAACTTTCCATTACAGAGTCCACTATGAATTCCTCACTGTATCTTGAGGAAAAGTGTGTGCTTGAGGAAAATGTGAGACCATCTGTCTTAGGAACGGAAGCCCATACAGTACATCCACTTAGGAATGGTTCAAAAGAAAGAAATAGCCAAGTCAAAGCTCTGATCTTAATCCTATTGAGATGCTGTGGGGTGATTTGAAACGCTCTATGGATGCAAGAAACCCGTCAAACACCACACAGCTGAAAGAATTCTGCATTGAGGAATGGATCAACCTTTCTGCCGGACGACGTCAGAAATGATTATAGAAACTACCCGAGGCAATTTCAACCAAAGGGGGAAACACCAGTTATTGGGGCATAGGGGTCCTACCTGTTTTCTTCAGTAGGAACTGGCATCTTTTTCAGTTGGCATGATCTCAATGAAAAGTCAGTGTTCATTCTTTTTTGCAATGGTGATGTAATCACATCACCTTTTATCTGTATTGTTTGAAAGAAAATCAAATACTGATATGTTCATATTTCCCAATAAAGAACTTAATATTTAATGGGGTGTCATAATTTTTTCACACGACTGTGTGTGTATACACAGACACACACAGAGGTTCTTCATCAATTATGCAAGCAGTTCAGCAAATCTTGTGTCCTTCACTGCCATTTTGATTACCCCTCTGTAGGCCAAGGCGTTTGAATGCGTGGCGCTGTGTTTTCAGTGTTCCTGGGACTGTGCTCTTCTGGAGTGTGACTGATGATGTCATTCCTGGGTGCTGTTTGAGTCACTCCAGTGGGACAACTTTGGCATTCACCTTCCATATTCTTTCTAATTCTTCTAGTAGTCCTTGGTATTGTTTCTTCTCATATTCCTTCCTTTGGATGTCTACATCACTTGTGACTGTCAAATCTATTACCACTGCTATATATATTATATGCAGTACTACATACAACTACGTATGTATGTAGGTATTTTTATTTCATGATGAATAATAACTTCACCAGACCTTAGAGTAGATGATAACACCCAATTCTCTGCATCTGAGGGGAGCCTGTATAGGTCTTTAATGTAGCTTTAGTTTTTAATGATTTGTTTTTGAGTTTCTGAATGCTGTTCATTAACTGTACTTCTGTAGCTTGGTATTGTTTAAAATCAATATGAGCATCTGACCCTTTTTCTTTAAAAAAACAACAACAAGGAATAGAGGTTTGGAACAGATCAGTGCCTATTTCTTTTTTTTATTTTAATACTTCAACCCTCTTGCAAAAACTACAACTTTAGATTAAAATAATCTTAAAACATTTTTGTGACCTTGCTGGCACCTGAGTGGGATACAGGACTCTGTACTTCTCTCTGTGTAAATCTTTTAGATTTTACAAATAATGAATCATGGTTATTTTTACAAAACAAAAAGAAGACATGCAGACATATGGTCAATTTAGTTGCCAGGAAGTACATTCAGTCAAATTGGTTAAATAGCACAAGAGCTTTAAATATGCTTAGATATTACAAAAATAACAATGGTAAGATTCAGTCAGTTTCCAGTAACATCTGTGTAAGGATTCACCAGGTGTGAGCAACATATGGCTGCTCTTCAGTTTTCAGCTACTTATAGTATATTTGTTGGAAGACAATTAGACTTAGGGCACATATTTGTAGTGGTAATATGTACTGTACATTATCATAACGAAGAATATTTGACAGATTTGTGTTGTGCCAACAGATTACATGGACATTGTTTTTGGCAGTGATATAGAACTAATATTTCTGAAACAAAACCTTATTCTTAATTGAGACATACCTGAAAGAATTGAACATTTGATTCACTATTATCTCAACTATTACAGATTTGACCTTTGCCTCACACTGTAATGTTATCAGATGTGTGTTTTCTCTAATGTATTGTAATGTTATTTATTAGACTTCCCCTTTAAAACACAGAACACTGCAATATGTTTTATGTAATCGGAATGTCCAGAATCTGTATAACCTCAAAACTCTCCCTACATTTCAGACTGCATGACCGAATCAGTTCTCAAACATTACTTAAACTCATCTAGCACAATAGGCTGTTAAATACTACTCTGGCATTCATATTTGACACGCTTGAAGAACTCTTTAGTCTGTCGTTTCCTTTTTAATGTATTTCTTTACATTTTACTGATTTGTGTTGCTGTATTATGTGATATTATATGTGGCTTTTATATACTTATCATCGTTTATCTTATTTTTAGCTTTAGACTCTTTGAGGTAGATGTCTGAAAGGGTATACAAATAATGCATTTACCTATTTACCTATTTCACCTAGAAACACATACACTCAGTGATATATGTAAGCTCTTAGGTGCATTATTTTATAGGTATTACAGAGTTCATCTCTGGCTAATTCTTGACCATATGCTAAATTGATATTGTTTTCGTCATAGATCATTGTGAACAGAACACTGACGCTAACTTTATAGTGAAATAGTAGTAAGTGTTGTCTGTGGAAACTCTGAAGTGTTGCTGGACCTTTTATACATTCCAGTGTAAATGTTGTGCTGGGAGTTTCCTGCATGCTGCAATATGCCTTTAAGGTATTTAAGGGGTTAACATGTGTGGTTATGTACATAGACCGTATATAGTCTGTGGTTATGCACGAAACATACAATATACATGGCTGTATTGAACACAGCAACTACGATTGAACAGAGCAACTAAAAATCCAGTTGTAGTAGGCTTATGGTTTGGTATGTGGGCTGGAAACCATATTGCACACTTTAAATAAATACACATCGTATTTTGCTGTCCGTGAAAGTGAGAGAAAGACAAGGGGTAGGACAACGCTTTTCATTGCTAGGATCAGGCCGGCAGCGTGTCCTTCCACCAATAGGCTTTGGGGAAATTTTACTGGACAAACAAAAGCTTTCCAAAATGATTATTAAAGCAAAACTCAACCAATCACAGCTTAGCAACCATTTATACGTTTATCAAGTTGTAATTCTGCCCATTTTCAAACTATGGAAAAAGATATATGGCAAAAATCTGGCCCAGATTACTACAGCTATGCCTTTTTACTATACAGCTACAGGTGTTTGTAATAAATAAATGTTCTTGAATAAAGCATGTAACCTGTGTTCATGTATATTAATAATATCACTTAACATTATCATGCTAGCATATCCAGCCACTCAGCAATGCTAAGTCTGTTCATACTGTGATTAAGGTTCAAGATCTCACCTATGGTGCTCCAGGGAAAATAGCTATATAAGAACTATGCCCAAATTAGGGGGAAATGAGGATGAAACCAACGATTTCTAAACAATATTTAACATATTTGTTGTTCCAAATATTTATTTTCTCTTGTTTCATTCATCCATGTAGCATTCTGACATAAATATCGATAATCTATTTTCTTCCTCATCTCTTCATTTTCTAGTTATAGAACTAAGCCCTAGTCATTATATAACAGTAATTATAGATACTCCCAAAGACAAATAATCAATCTTTAATTGAAATTCATATTGTTTATGCAGTAGTCTGGCGTTAATTAGTGTCCAGATGATGTAATCGCACAAAGCACTGTAAATATATCAGGGCACCAGATTTTACTAGCAATGCTAGAGATGTATATATACATATATTTTGTTTTATTGTTTTTTTTTGGGGGGGGTATCAATTGTTGAGAGTAATTAAATATTAACATTTATAGAGAAACAAAACATCTCTTTTGAGTTACCATTTCAGAAGGAGAGCAATACAAACATTCAAATAAACAAAACAAATAAGTCATAAAATGTGTCATAAGACAAATCTTTCATAGAATATTTGATTCAATTCATTTATTTAGGCCATTCCATAATACCAGTACAGTACACATGAGTACATATTTATTTATAATCATGCTGAATGTCTAAACATCAAGGAATCTCACCTTTTGATGGATATGTACTGAAAAGTGATTCATTCATTTCCTGTTCACTGCTTTCCTCTTCCCTTGGCTATGGAATGAAGAGGCGTGGAATATATTACTGATCTCCCTTGATAAAAGAGAGAGCATAACAGACATCTATTACAAATGCAAAAGATAAGTGTTGTTCTGTCTGACACAGAAACTCTGCGCAGGCTCTCAATGGACTACTAAAACCATTGACTCCAGCAACACACTTCATACTGCCTCAATTCCCCATAGAGTCTCTATGGAGTCATGGCTTTTGATTCTACCCCAACCCAGCATGCACCGGTTCCCAGAAGGGGCCAGCAAAACAGATTCTAGAACTGTTTAAATATCTGAACATGCCAACAATGTTTGATGTTTTTAACCCTTGGCTGCAAGGTCTAAGGGGACATTGCAAAAAAAAAAAATGTATCCGTGAGCAACCTTGTATTTCTCATGGGGGTCTGGATGAGGAAATGCGGGTTTGAAGTGGAACCAAACCTAATATCAAAAACTGGTGGTATTAGATTCCCTTGGATAAATCTAATGAAATGTCACAAAGAGAAAAACCATACATGTAAACTGGGTAACAGAAAGAAACAATGGATGATTTCTCAAGAGATGTCCCTCAAAAGCACCACTGAGACTATAGCAGAATTACACTAAGATGATGAACACCTAAGATTAGCTGAGATGAGAAAGTAGTATAGAGGTTGAGACATATTTTTAAAATGTATGTGAATACAATATAACAGACAGTCAGTGCAGCGTGTGTATAGTTGTAGAGTTGCAAAGTTAGTGATAGATGTTTATGTGAATAACCAACATGTCAGTCACAAACACTTCCATGATGATTTATCTCTGAAGGTGTGACTATAAGTAACTCACTTCTGTAGTTGAACTGAGGTCAACAGAATAAATATTCTTTTAGAGTGCTTGATGATCATAATTTAATCTATATATCAGTATGTTCATCATTTTACACCAAACATTACCAAAACATTACATTGTGCTCTTGAATTAAGGCTAAAATATGAGGAGAAAGATTTTGTATTTGCTTGCAAGAAAACAAAAAGTTTAATATTAAATGTTGTTTCTCACCCTGAACAACATGTGCCATATGTCCTTATTTGTAATACTCATGCAAATTTGCAAATCGTTTACACCTTGTAATTATTACTCTACAGAGTGTGTGAAATATTCAGCAGTGTATTTGTGTAAAATGATGCAGTGGCTGAACTGCTTTAAGCATGTTGTTACAGTCAGATAACATGAGCATGTGTGTATTTTGTGCATACATCTCTAGTCAAAGAGCAAAGTCTGCGTCATTATTATCCAGATAAAGTCATGAAGTGGCATGAACTGTGGTTGCTGCAGATTGATTATAAGTACAGCAGGACAAAAGGAATGTATTTTCTTTTGTGGCCAAGCCAGCCATCTACCATTATGAACAGTGGTAAATAGCAGTGCTTGTTAAAGGATTCATTTACATTTAGGGCATTTAGCAGATGTTCTTATACAGAATGATTTACAACTGCTTTGCCATCTGCATAGAGAATGCAGCCTAGATAGTACAGTAGATTAGTCAGAACCTTGAACCAGATTATTACAAACTACAGGAATTGATGCCAATAGCTTGAATTGAAAATAAACATAGATAATAAACAATATCTCAAAAACTACAGGAATTAAAAACTGATACCTAGGAGAAATAAACATAGGTACTCTAATGTAAAGTTCAAGGACAAGTGCCATCTGTAAGGTTAGTGTTAATAATAGATATATATACAATAACGACTTAATATGTGAAAGCCACAACATATTTCTTATTTTTATGATTGGGAGCCAAAGCATTGTGTTACTCCAGGGCCGTGACTGCTGTCCTCATTTGATCTGACTCCCAGGACATGAAGGGATTTCCCTTTCCCTGTCCTACTGCACTCTGAATTCACTCTGGTCTCTAATTATAAGAACAGAGAAAAGTGGGAAGTCTGTTGTGATTTGTAAAGAAGACCCCCATGTAAGAAATCACACACATACTGAGTGATTCTTTTTTAAAGATGCTGCTATAAGGCCTCTAATATTTCATAAAATTACCTTTCAGTAGGTGTCAATTACTTCAGTTATACAATACAATTTTGACTGCTTTTCCTGCTTTTTAACCAATCAAGCTATATACAGTATATATATAACATATGAAATAAAAGTCAACATCTCTGTTCTGAATTGCATTAGTGTAACCACCAGGTGAACAGACTAGGAATTTCTGTCATTCTTATGCTTATGCTTTAGGTTTTTTAAATATGCTTCCAACATAATGTTGTCTTTCTGGGCTTAAATTCAATTCAATTCAATTTTATTTATATAGCGCTTTTTACAACACATGTTGTCACAAAAAAGCTTTACAAATTGCGTGGGTCCAGATCCCTAATGAGCAAGCCAAAGGCGACAGTGGCAAGGAAAAACTCCCTAAGATGGCAGGAATTTAGGAAGAAACCTTGGGAGTCAGAATGGTCCTTCCTTACTTAATAGTTACTTAATAGAATTAATAGTACATTTTCTATACAGTACGTTAGTACTGTTGTAGTAAACTACAGTTGTTCTTTTGGTTGCAGCTGGTTAAAATTAATTCCTAGTCAAGAATAGAACTTTCCACTAAAAACGGCATTGAACAGTGAGTTTTGTTCACCATCTCACTGTATCTTGCAGCCAATGGGACTGTGTCCTGGAGCATATGCATAAATAATGATACTGATCCCTGGGAGCTGTGGGCAGGGGTGCTGATAGAGCATTCTGTGCTCAAATGAGTTGTGGAGTATCTCTGAAATGAAAAGGACACATGACAAATGATGCTCCTGGGGTGGTTTAGCTTGTTCTCAATCTCTACTACAAGGCATCCCATCAGATGTTACAAGGTCTTGGGTGCTTGATTTACATAATTGCTATCCAAACTAGAGCTAAACTATGAACAAACTGCATCTCCTTATACCCATGAAGTCCTCTTAACCTTAGCGGCCACTGATATGTATGTTTTGACCAGTGAATGCAAGTAAACTCTAAAATATCAAATACATCTGAAGATGGATTTGCCTACACCTTGATAAAAACTGAACATCTGACCAGTGGCAGTCCTCCAGGTGTTGTCTGAAAGTCCTTCATACAGAATGTTCATCTTTAATCATCATGCTGTAGACATGCGTCATGTTTATGGGGATACAATTAAATCCTTATAAACTAAAGCATCCAAAGGGAGAGTTACTGAGGCAGCCTTAGCGTACGTTCATGCACATTGAAAATTGGTCGTGTATGCTTCGTGTTTGCGGGACAGTCCCGCACAGATATATCTCACAACATAGCAGAGAGTGCTTAAGAAGTGTTTCATTAATCTGTGCTGCAACAAAGACAATTAAGATGCTCAAAACCCAGAAAGTTTCTTTGGCAGTTAATCATGAGATTTTGACTCAACTTGTCATATTGCAAGTAACCAATTGGCTGTTGAAAATTCAGTGACATCAACGGTAATTCTGAAAGCTAGTTATACGCTACCTTACTTACATGGTTTGTTGTTTATTGGATAATATATAGTTTGCAATTATTTGATTTCAATCATTTGGATTTCCAAATGATTTGGATTGGTTGTGAAAAGTATGAAACCGACAGCTTCTTGACGTTTTGCGGTCAACAAAACTAGTGCTAGTGAAACTATGTTCCAATGGTAATAGGGTCACTGTGTCATTGTGTCACCAGGACATCACGCAATGGGGCAAAAAACTGATTCTTAACACCTACAAATCTGCTGCCAAAAAGTGGCAGATGCCCCTGGCACAGCCGCTCTCAACAATTCAACAGAGAAATGGGCCAGAGCCAGGGCTGGGAGGACTCCCACCCTGTAGAAATGAGGATCTTCACACATGAGCAGCTTCTCCCAACATCCAATAACCTAAACTAAGACCTGGGAAACTAGGAACATCAGCAATGTAATAAATGGGTTCACTCATTTTTATGGAAGGCTAATCATGTAGACACACTCTGCCCTGTTTTTACCAGTGTATGGTTGGGCCAAGTCACATAATATAATAATCACTCATTCTTTTAAAGGAAACTCAGTGGAGAGTGAGGCACACTTCAGCTGTCACTCATGAATGAGGCATGGTAATAATTTTGAGACTTCTGAGAACAAATACTATTATCATGTGTAATCAGGACCCAAGGCTCATAAATCATCCTTGGAACTTATTGGTTTATTTACAGTTCTTTCACGAATACAATAATGTTGAGAGAAAATATTGAATCATGACGAATATTGTTGTCTGAGAACATTTGAGTGTCCCATTGATTTCAGCCAGTGTTGGTGTAGCCGCTGGCTACTGGTGCTGGTACACCGTGCACTAAACTGTTTCCCATATGAAAAACAAAGGTCAATTTAAATGATTGATAAGCTTTTTATGCTGGGTAATAGAGAGCATTACTTAAGCATTTTGTCTGATGAATCAGGTTGACATTTGGTACAACAGAGTTATATAACATCCTATGTGCAACTTTTTCTCTGTTGCATTGCACATTGTTGCCAAAGACAAGTAGAGTAGAGACAAGTAGTGGTCCAAATAGATAATGTCAGCAAATGCCTGTATGGTGAATATGCAATTAAACAGCAACACTAAATGTCAGAAATAACAATCGTGTTAATGCTGATGCACTCTGACCCTTATGTTAGTCGTTACTGGACTATAAGTCATTGTAAACTGATACACATAGAATCACTTCACTTCCCTACAACAATTAAGAAATTTCCTTTCCATTCACTGTCATACAAACAACAGATTTTCTTCATGTTAAAGCTAGTGGGCATGTTACATGCTTTATAATATTGCCTATGAACATAAACTACACTGTTTACTGTTCTATTCTGACACATTGTCTCATGATAGCTGTGAAATGGAGATCATTACAAGTCACATAACATGTTGCCAGTTAGCGAGTATCCGTCTATTATAAGGTGTACAATTATTTCCTTTTCATCACATTTTCATGTTCTTCATTCTTTCCTTTCATGCTACACGAGAGACCAATGTCTTGGATTCTAATAAACTACAAAAATAGTTTCAAGTCTCTCCATATCAGCACAATTATAGTTGCGTCAGCAATGCAGACAAACAGGCGAATCTATTATTGATCTGAGAGAACAAGAAGAAAGGAGATAGCTGGAGAAAAAGGGAGAGAAAAAGAGGGAGGGAGAGAGACAACACACTGGTCTCTCTCTCCAAAGCAGATTGACTTCCATTCCTGGTTTATCCTGTCACCTAATACAGTCTTCAAGTGACTGCATGGCCAACATACACTATACTGCCAAAAGTATTCGCTGACCCATTCAAATTATCGGAATCAGGTGTTCCAATCACTTCCAGGGCAACAGGTGTATAAACACAGACTGTTTTAACAAACATTTGTGAAAGAATGGGTCGCTCTCTGGACCTCAGTGAATTCCAGCATAGAACTGTGATAGGCGTTGGATACAGTTGGATACAGTTGTGTAAAGCATGCCACCACTGGACTCTAGAGCAATGGAGGAGCGTTCTCTGGAATAACGAATCGCACGTCTCCATGTGGCAATCTGATGGACGAGTCTGGGTTTGGCGGTTGCCAGGAGAACGGTACTTGTCTGACTGCATTGTGCCTAGTGTAAAGTTTGGTGTAGGGGGGATTATGGTGTGGGGTTGTTTTTCAGGAGCTGGGCATGGCCCCTTAGTTCCAGTGAAAGGAATCCTGAATGCTTCAGCATACCAAGACATTTTGGACAATTCCATGCTCCCAACTTTGTGGGAACAGTTTGGAGCTGGCCTCTTCCTCTTCCAACATGACTGTGCACCGATGCACAAAGCAACATCCATAAAGATATGGATGGCAGTCTGGTGTGGATGAATTTGACAGAGTCCTGACCTCAACCCGCTAGAACACCTTTGGAATTAATTAAAGTGGAGACTGAGATCAAGGCCTTCTCGTCCAACATCAATATGTGACCTCACAAATGCGCTTCTGGAAGAATGGTCAAAAATCCCCATAAACACACTCCTAAACCTTGTGGACAGGAATCCCAGAAGAGTCGAAGCTGTTCTAACTGCAAAGGGTGGACCGTCATATTGAACCCTATGGATTAGGAATAGGATGTCACTTAAGCTCATGAGTCAAGGAAGGTGAGCAAATAATTTTGGCATATAGTGCATCTATCTGATGAGCAAAGTTTTCCTTATATTTCTCTTCCATTTACTTTTAGTTAAGAGTGGAGCAAACTAACAACATTCCTTCATACCGAGACACTGATGCTGTCAGCTCTACAAAAATATAAGATTCTGAGATGACTTAGTTCTACTAATGGCAGCCTTTTCCAGGACGAACATGCACATAACTGATCTTAACCCCATGATTTGATCTTATTTCAGATGGAATTCTCAGCTGAATACAACAAATGTACCATGTTAGGTTAAATGGCTCATTTTCAATTAGACTCAATGATGTGTGATAATAGTGAATCTCTGATAGAGGACACCATTTAAATACCTTCAAGTTGGACTTCAATTAATAGGTTCAGTTTAATTATCCTACAAGTTTACACAATCTGAAAAAATATACAAAATGATGCACACAAAAGTGTAAAACATCCTTAATCAGGCTTCAGGAGAACACTTACTACATTTCTAAAGCCACCCCCCTTTTACTGTCACCAGCTAAGCGGTCAATTTCCTGAATCTTCTCTCTTCCCCTCATTTTTCTGCGATAGCTTCAGAGCATCATCAGGACTGAGGTGCTAAGTATAACACCACTTAAAATTAAACAGAATGAGACCTCGACATGAGGCTTGTAGTGCATCATTCGACACATTGCCATTGCTGTCCAGAAAGGGATATTCTTTCCAGCATCTTCGAAGGAATTCATCTTGAAAAGTGCTTTGGCTTTACACTATTAAAATGCCTCTGGTTTAGCTCAGCACTGTACACACCCCTCACGAGGGACATGAGCATACACCCTTTGGCAGGTCTGCCATTTTTGACCAGTAAAGCTTGATGAGTTTAGAATTTGTGCTTGACCTGATCAGACTACTGGGTTTCTAAGCCTTTTTATACAGCAAAACCTTCTCCAACTAAGTCCTTCAAATAATCTAAAAGCTGTGTTAAATTAATAAGCCTTTGGATGAGATATTTTCATTTAAAAAGTAGTATCTAGATCTGTATTTTTCTTCTTACTTTCCTACCAGTTAGCTTAGGATGCTTTTCACATATGCTGGTGAGGGAAGCAGGTCTATGAAGCAGTTTTATTTTCTGAAATATTCATTAAAGCCCATTCAGTTTTAAAGTGAACATTGTCTTTCACTCATGCATTATATCGTACAATGTGATTCTTTGTCAGAAATAAAACAAAACATTTAATAGGCAGTGCAATGTTTATTACAAAAATATACTGCATCAGTCAAACATTTACATTCAACAAAAGATGCTGAGGTACAGTTGGTGGCACTGATGGGAAAAGCGCATGAGATTTCAACATTTTGAAATTAACTCACAATCACAATAAAATGTTTTTAAATAACTGTGGTTTAAATGTACAGAAAAAAATGAACAAGTGTGTACCTAAATTGAACATAAATGATTATGCAGTATGACCAGAATGCATACTGCATAACCTATTTTTGGTGTGTGCTTTATGAGTAAAAACTTTCTTTTTAATCTCCCACTGCCTAGTGGTCATACTGTTAAGATACTATATAAAATTAGTCTTTGTCTAAATTTGTTATTGTTCATTAAACTAGATTTAATCTAATGAATTAACATGATCATTGAAGGCCTTCTGCACATCTAGCATACCTGCCACATACTCCACAGATTTAGGAGATTTAAAATTAGAATTTCAAAACCTGCAACGTTAGAGCTCACACTTCATTTGTATTTGTACTTTTCTTATGATTTTCATCTATTTATTTAAATTATGAACAGGGCCCCATGCAATGAGCCCTTTGTCTCAGCTGGCCTCTCTATATTAAGATATTTATTAAATAAAATAGAGACCTTGTCAACAGTTAGAGCATATATAAAACCTGTTTCTCTGACTCTGCAATTGTAGCTTGATTTCTGATATACAAACACCTAATAATCCGTTTTAAAGAATAAAAGTCTTGTCTGCAGCAGCCACAATGACACCATCACAAGTCTCCTTTAAGTGTATTATCAAATATTCTAATCCAAGTGTCTACTGACATGGTCATGGTGTTGAATATTAATAACACTGAAAACTGCAAACTGCTTTCCATTACCTGAAATTAACATCATTGCAGATTCAAGTAATTCTTAAACAATTCAGTGAATCATCAAGACTTGGAGGTTGTGACTTCACTTAGGTTTGTAAATGTGTCACCAGTAGGCCTGTTTGATGCAGTTACATTATGATACGTACCTTTTAAATCTGTTGATTACAAACAATAACACAATAAAACATAAAATGTAAGATTCATTTAGGCATAAAAAAGTTGTTTCTCTGATCAACAGACCAGCAGCCTCTCAGAATAAAACTCTTTTAGTAAAACTGGTCTCAGAGCATGAATCTAAGGTAACTCCTTTAACTATCCCTGGACATAAATCAGGCTTATTGAAAAAGTGATGCAATCATGCCCAACAATCCATGATTGCTGTCATTACTCAAATCTTCTGTAACAGATGTTCTCAAAGTCTGTTCCTGTCCAGCTCTGGAACTCATGTTTCAGATAAACTGCTTGTGTTGGAATACAGTGGGAAAATAAAAGACCTCTGCAGGAATTGCTACAGAGCATTCTCTAACATTCTTCTAGAACAAGAATGACTGATTGTCAGATTCCATCAACCTGGCCCTCCATGATAACACATCAAAGTGATTCCAGTGCCTATATTTCAACATGCTTTCGTTCATATCAGGCCCAGCCAATAGGAAAGATTTAGACTTTAATGAGGATTCTGTTCTTAAGGCTCAAGGATCCTTACCAATACAAGTTTTGGTGTGAATGGAATCACCTTGCCCTGTGATTGTCTTTCTCCAAGTTCTTGATGCTCTCCTGTAATTTCTTGATTAAGAGGTGGCTGGATCTCCCACAATACGTATGCATTGTGTTTTTTAGCTTCTCCTCTAGAGGCTGAAGGAGCAAAGTGACTGGATCTCCCCCAAATGGATACTAAAAAGAAAACACAAGCATGTCGTAGCCATCTCAGATTTTGACCAATAGGTCTCATTATATAAAGCTGCTGGAGACCTATTCTACCATTATCTCACTATGTAAAGAAAAGAAACTATTTCATGACTGTATCAGTAACATGTGCAAAAGAAGTGTGTAACTGTTGGGCACAAAGAAATATAATAGTGGTTTTCACTTAAAATAAAGTACAAATTTACTAAAGTTGAGACAGAACGCACTCTTTATAGAAAATTCATTCTTGTTCTGATTTTGAGAAAGCAAGTGTGCTTTTATAAATGTTACAGTAAATAAGATAAATTAACCTTTTCATGGGGCCTCATTTGCCTTGGGTTCTGACCTTGTATGAGGTCACTAAAATGTACATTCTTTTTATGATCACTGATGGAAGACACATCCAACCCTGATGAAGCTGCATTTACTGGCTCCTATTGATTTTTATAAGAACGATGGGTGTGCTGGATGGTGCCCCGCATTCTCCTGGTCCCAAAAGAAGCATCCGCACTAAAAATTTTACTGCTGATCCGTGGGGTTTGGCACAGTAATGGTGGGGTCTTTTATTGCCAACCAAACTCCGGTCTCGGTTAGTGTGTCTACTGGGACTAAGGGCTACAATAGGGTGTCTGTGTGCAGTGTGGGAAGGGTTTCATGCAGCAAGCTAAAGAGGAACCTGGGCTCTGGTGCACTCAGAGAAGAGGAGGAGGAGAAGGAGGAGGAAGAAGCAAGACAGACATTTGGTGGGTGAACCTTGAAAGGTCACACTAATCTCCAATGATGAAATGTTTGCCAGGTGAAGCCAAGTGTACTAGGCATCTGACTAAACATGTTTCCAGTGGTTCGATGTGTTTCAAACTCTTGACGATTGATGATCTTTCCAAAGCCATGCAAGGCTGTACTGTGGCCTGCCCCGCCAAACATCCTGCACCCGTTTGAATCATGGGCCTGTACTAATGACAGATCTCATTTAGCTAATGGTCCAAAATGCTTCCTCCACTGTCAGGGCAAAGAGGTCTCGTCTGGCCATAATGACCAGAGACACACTGGCATGCTCTCAGTCCCTCTCTAAATAAAACGAACGTGCCATAAAAAACAGAAAAAACTGAGAAAGAGAGGGAGGCCCTCTCCAAACCCCAAGCCTGTGGAATAAAGGAGGGATATGGTGAGGGAGAGAAGTGAAGATGGGACTGTAGGGCTGTAAAGATTAGCACGTTAAGAACGATCGCTGTGCCTGACGTGGATGACGCAGATTAAGTCCAGAACACGATGGCCCTGTCAGGCTGATTGAAGAAGTTAACAGAGATATTGATTTCTCCCTGTAGCTACACTGCAAACTCACCCTTTCATTTCAAAGCAATGTCTCAGATAACTACACAACAAGTCTGGGATACACTTACACAAATGTGAACAAAGTGGGGAAGTATTCTCAGAACACCATACTAATGACAAAAATTGGCAGTGCAATTTTAAGCATTGACAAGACATTGACGGAAAGGTCCAGGAAAAAGCAGACGTTTTACATCAGAGAATTGGCTGAAAGCTGAATTAGTGCATTTGACAAGCACTGCATGGATTAACACATGGCTGTTCTGAGACTCAACGGGAGGATTACGGAGAGAGATGATCACATGATGTCCAGTGGGAGTTGGATGTGGTAGACCAACAATGGCCCACAGGACCACAAGCACAGGTGTTATGTCTGAAAAATATTTTGCAAGACAAAGTGCCTGTCTCTTCATTCTTCAGTGCATAATGAGCATCTATTATGAAGAATGAGACAGCTAGCCAAATCTGTGTCAGCACGGGCCCAAAGGAAACCCGATATGGCCTTTCCAAAATTAACAACCTCTAATTAAATTTGAGTCTGCCCTAATGAAAAAACAAGCATGATATTTAGTACCCACACCATTAAGCAGAGCATCCAATTAAAAAGCTACACCTGTTTTCTCCCGACACCTATCAATATTTACCTTAAAAGTTCTCAAGAAAATAAATATATTTAATGATCCCACAAGTTTGGACGAACAACTTACCGTCTGTATGGCTTCATATATGGCTCGGAATGCAGGTTGCTTGTCATCATGGTAAACACCTCGGTTGCCATGGAGAATGTAAACACCATAATGCTCGGCTGCAGCGCAGTTGCTCCCGTAGATACAGTGGTCTGGACGATAGTTCCACTGACACTGGAAAACAAACAGACCCTCTGTGGGGTGCAGGAGAGAATTTAATCGCTAGTGAAATGACAATGCTGTGTTCACATATACGCCTCAATGTGACAGCCAATCTTTAAGCCTTGTCTTGAACAGAGAACAGCTGTTTTCATAAGGCTGTCAGCAAGACATCTGGTGCATACTTCTGCTTGAAGTAATTAGAGAGAAGCAGTAATCTTAAGATGCATAAAATGCAAAAACATAGCAAAAGAAAAATGACTGGGAACAATAACACCTCATATCTCCATTCTCCATTCTATGCAAATACCATATCTAATACTCGAAATCCAAAAACGGTACTTTTATTTTTAGGAAGTAGATCCTTACTGCAAACAAATCAGATTGTTTAAAGAACATTTCATGTTACAGTGGGGTGATGAGGAGAAGGTTTGAACAGGCGAGCACTAGAAGAAAAAAGGTAATCTGATAATCTACCTGGGTTATGGTGGAATATGATGTTCAGGAGGTCTTGGTCCCCCCATGTGATATTGAGTTTGTATTTTTGCAGCAGAGGCATAAGCAAGTCCTCCCATCTCAGATGAACTGATGTCATGTCATTCTGTTCATACAGTGCAGAAAAAGAGTCAAAAAAGAGTGCTAAAAAATAACTATGATTGATTTAAGTACTGTCTACCCACATTATAAGACATTTTGATTTATCAGATATATCCTTCAGGTTTGCGGAGATTACTCCAGTTAGTTTCTTATCCATCCACTAACTTACCACTTATCACTCTCAAACCAGCAGTGACACTGACAGATGTAAAAATGCAACCAGCACTGCTGTCTCCCACTACACACCCTCTACAATGATGTCAGTGGTCCTCTGGTAAGAAACTGATGAATGGGGGAAGATGGCTGACAAACTGCCCATGGCAACAGTTGGGCTACGGTACATCTATAAAGTGCACATTTAAGATAGATGTACCTAATTTATAGTACATGGTAGAAGACTAATGAAGTGGGTGGCTAGTGTAAATCTGCCCTTGCACACAACTTCAACAAAGTACAAGCAGCAAAGAACACAGAAAACACAGCTTTAAGTCTGCCTCATTGGCATTCTGGGGTTTTACAGATTATTTGCGTGATCTAAATAAATATTGCTTTCTCCTATGTCAGAAGGAAGGGCATGAAGAAATATTCAAAAGTGGAACTCTCTTAAGTCAACGAATAGAATAACAGTGACCTCTGCTGTTTGACAGAAGTAAAATAACACCAAAAGAATCTCAAGCGTTTCAAAACAAGGGTGAATTCTACCAAATATCAAATAAAATCAAATGGGAAACAATAGGAAAATATGCACACACAAATGCACACATGCACAATCTTCTATACCTTGAAGTGCTTGGCTCTGATGCGGGTCATATTCATGAGCATTACTCCAGAGTTGACGCCCGTCTTGCCATAGTATGGGTGCCGTGCAAAACGGTTATACCAGCCAATTCGGGGCTCCTCATGTTCTGGTGCCATGGCAGCCATGTGAGTGCTGTTGAACTGGGAGAGAAAGTTCCAGATTTCTTCTACTGGCTGCAGGAACAGGATGTCTGTGTCCACATAAAGCAGAGAATCCACCTCACCCAGGATCAACTGGGTGAAGAGGGTGGGGGTGGTGAATAACAACTGTTGACCCAAAACCAATTTTTCCTAACAGCTCTGCTATGAGAAATTCAGCAAAATCACACAAGCTGCTTAAGAACCGTATCCTAACCACTTAGCAGAAATGTCACACAGCAGAAATGTCAAATATGGATTTCCACAAAATAGCAGTAGGTAAAACACTGGTTCACTGGAGGGGAAAGGGCTAACTTAATTGGGCTGTACAAGTTGTGTTTAAGGACGATGTCTCCTCTTTGACTTACACTAAATGATCGTTTCATGTTCCCCTTGAGCAGCTGAAATGACTGACTGGTAGTTAGCACATTCTGTATGTTGAGGGGAACCGACTGTACTCACGGGTAGGAAGAGTCTCTGAGAGGCACAGGGCTTGAACAATCTCTTCCAATCCTTAGCATTGGCACGGGGGAAGGTGATGGGGTAGATGGTGTAGTTGAATTTGGAACGGAATCTCACTGGCCACGACTCCAGCTAGCAAAGACAAGTCACTGCGACTTAACACAAATCCAGCACAGATTCTGCACTGTATTACATAAATGAATCAAGTAACTATAGATGTTGAAAACTAACTGGAGAAACCTAAAACAGTTTATAGAGAGCACGGTAACAAAATGTCTCCATATTTTTCCTTAACCTCAATCACTGAAAACAGCAGGAGTGACTGAGAAATCAAGGATTTTGGTGAGAGCCAAACTTAGGAATTCGCTCACTAGACAGTAACCAAAATTCTTTTTTTTGTATCATGTTGATATTAAAATATACCAAATATGTTTAAAATTCAATACATACTGATCTAAGTTATATTAATTAATTATTATATGAATATACTGCATAGTATATACACCATTTTAGTAGATTTTTATACTGAAATTCATAACTCAATCAAATGTTATTTAGGAGGTAATTCATGTTCATCAGAGTTATGGCCCACCAACATGACAATGGCATAATAGTGGCCGCTGTACTGGTATAGCACCATCAGACATGGCAGCGTTTCTGGAGTTTTCACATGAATCTGAGCCAAGATGAGAAAAGTCTGCCATCCATCTACCCAATAACAACATGCTTAAATCTACATGTTTCCACTGAGAAATATTCATATTTGATTAAATTAAATTATTAAATTATATATTATTTGCTGTTACAATCCACTTAACTGACACAGGAATCAACATCTTAATCAATTAGCAAAAAACTTTCAATAACCTCTAAGTTATACCACCTGTAACTCACATTAAGTGATTTTTCTGCATGAATGGAAGTCGAAAAGAACCGTATAAATATATTTTATATTTTCACTCTTTAGAGTCACTTTTGTAAGAGCCACGTTTATTTTTTAAATCCCAAAGAACAACAAAAAGAAAAGAGTCCTCTAACTCACAGAATCTTTGAAGCCAGCATGGAGCTCATCTTCAGCAAAGATGTGAAAATGGAGAGCTCTCTGGCTGAAAAGAACCGCTGACTTCAGCATGGTGAGAGTCTCCTCCAGCCTTGGACCACATGCCACCACTGCCAACCTGACAGGTTCAACTACTTCTACCTCATAGGCCGTGACCAAAGTCTTATCCACAGTATACCTGCAGAACGAAAAGCACAGCACAGGTGGGTTCAAGTGATTCTCGTCATAATAGCACAAGGGAGGTGAAATGCAGCCTGAAACAAAGGTCAAGGGTCATGTGTCCATTCTTTTCATGTTAGGCATTTAGGTCAGTTTCTAGTTAAGCTGGATCCTGATTGAAAATAAGGACCTGAAAAACAAGAAGGTGAGGGCGCGTGCAACCAAACGCTGACATCAGTGAAAAAGCAAAGTCCAGTGCAATCAATGTTCCATCTACCGTGGACTGCTACAAACTTAACTCGCAATCAAGTCAACCCATCCTACCTACACGCCGACTCCATAAAGCAGTTCTTTCCACAAACATCAGGGGGTAGTCTCCAATAGGGATTCCAGTGTGAGACAGACAATGAATTACACCTGACAGAACAAGAAACATATGCTCTATATGAAACACTCTTTTTACTTTTTACTGTACGCTCCTCGTGCGTACGTCCAAAACCTCAAAGGCAATGTGGCTTCCACATCAGTAAAAATAGCTATTCAATTTTACCACAGAGTGAACGCATACCTCACATATTCTGTTCTGGAGCTACCGATGACTGTAACTATAGTTCAATAACAAGATGAAAGTATACTTCCGTTTCAGAGGATTCCAATTTAATTTTTAAAACTATTTAAAAAATATTAGTACGTCGAAACAAATAATGCTGCTGCCTAAGTAGCATTTATGGCAGTCCTCAAGATCAGAAGTTTGCTAACTTAAGCTACAACACTCTGTTAAGGTCCGTGTGATATGCAGTATTAGGTTCAATTTCTCGTGCAGATGGACGGTAGTAGTTCATATCAATAAAGCATTTCTTTAATTAGTTGGAGCTAGCTATCTTAACTTGGCTTAATAAAACCGGTACGCTGGAATATTTCCAAACGTCCACTCAAAGCTGGCCCGCCACTGAGATAACCTTCACGCTAACTAATACTGTTCGCTTGCTGGTTACCAGCTACACAACTGAGCAGCTAAGCTAACTTACATGACAGTACACGTCCCCCTCCAAAAATAACTGCGCTCTTTTATAATAATAATAATAATAATAACTTGCTCATTGTTTATTTGAAGTTGCTAATGAGCCAAGTCAGATACCTAGCTAGCGTTACCTGTCACTCCAGTCAGAGTCCGAGAGGCCTTGTTTTCCTCGGGCTTTCCTGGCGAACCGCGGCCGATCCCCGTGGGCCAGGCTGGGTCGCTCGGCTCTGGACTCAGTCCGTCCACGTACGGTCTCAAGAGAGGAGGCAAGCTGGCTAAATACGTAGAGAACCGAAAAGAACGCAAACATAACACACACGAACAAAAGCCGAAAATACCGACGCATTTTCTATAAGCACAGAAACTGTCAAATGAAAAATCACGTCATTGTCGGCCGTTTTGAAGCGAGCTAATGCGCAAAGCTAACACGCTAAGCGGACCTGCGCTCCTAGCATTCCGCTCTGGCTAACCAGCTACCTACCTATGCTGCCACAGTAGAACAGGAAAACAAACGTGGTAATAATATCCCACATTATCCTACATTAAACACCATCTTAACAGTACTAGTAGCTAGCGTATCGTTATTCAGAACTATAGTTAATGTTACATACTTTGGTTTGATTACTTTGGTTGAATGTAAAAAAATGCATTATATTTTGTTGACAGGATTAAGGTTCACAAAAATTAAATTAAAAATTAAATTTATTTAATTCATTTAGAATAGACTTTCCTTTAAAAGACAAACACACGTGTGCACATCTTGCTAAGAACATCACTGGAACTGTAAATTCTTTATGAGAAAAGGAGAAAAGTTGGCTTTTCGTTCAGTTTTGTAAATACAAAATTAATAAAATCAACCATAAATCAACAGAATACCACCAAGCACACAAACCTATATAAACATGTAAAAAAAATCTTTAAAGTTCATGTTGCAAAAACCAAAAATAACAACAAAAAAATTATTCAGGACAACACTAAACTGACACAATGATCTGGTATTAATGAATACAGCACAGATTACAGAAGGCTACACGTCACATTTCTGCATTAAGCCCAGCATGAATGCATGGAGAAATCTAAAAATAATAATTATTATACCTCATTATTTCAATATATTTAAAAGACATGTGGGCAACAATATGATGCTGTACATACAGAACATGTTGGTAGAAAACTCCTGTAGCAATTAATCTGCCAGTTTAAGGACCCCGATGAACAAATACACTTTGAACCCATTATAACTTAATACATCAAATCAAGAAAAACTTACTGTAAGAAAATGAAAATCAGTATTTCAAGATTTATAAAATTCTATGACTGATTTGATGAAGGAACATGAATAACTTTAAAACTATTACAAAAGTAATTTTCCCATACAAGACATCAAACAGTGCTTGCATTCAGGTACTTATGATCAACTAATACAAATAAGTACTCAAAACTATTCACATTTATGTTCTGTAAACTTTCCACTGGTGTCAAACTCATACAAAACCATTTCTTCCTAAAGGATAAACAGAAACAAAAGCAATACATTTCATCACATTATCAAAATATTATGGCCATATACTATAGCAGTGCTTCTCAAACCTTGTCCCGTAGAGCATGTGCACCGCATGCATTTATGTTTTCATGCTTTTTAAGTTCAAGGGCCTAGGAAATCATGTAGTGCCAGGGGCTCCGACTTCTGTGCGTATCTGGATTGGCCTGTTGTGTTAGTTCCTGTCAATACTATACATGTGCAGAGTGTGAGATTAAGAACCACTACAGTATCAACTCGCTTACTGTTCTTTTTAACAATCTTAACACCAGTAACAATATTTGAGCCAACATATCTCTAATATGAGATTATAGCTCAAAATGATCGCAAAGAACTGATACAGCAGGCAACCCCCAAAAGCAATCCAATATTAGTTTCAGTGATAAAAACCAACTTATTCTTATCTTCAATAGTCAAAACCGTCCCATAATCTGTGTCAGAGAAACTCAGAGCCCCATCCAGTCCAGGGGAGGTGGTGTGGTAAGTATTGGGTGTAAGGTAAGTGGTGCTGTCTTAACAACTTTGCCTTTCAGTGACATTATGGGATCCTCAGGGGTTAGTGTGGTTCTCCGTTGATCGATGTGCCTTGACCACGAGGAGAGGATGATCTGGAGACTGCTTTCTCAGTGTTATCTGAGCTAGATCCACTGTGATTGTGCAGCTCTGCTGACGTGGCTGTGGAGGAGGATGAGCTTGTGGAGGAGGACAAGGGCCTCGTTTTTTCCTTATAGTCTGTGATGATGACCGTCAGGTCTCCCACTGTGACTTCCAAGTGCTGGGCACTGCTTCGGTCAATGTTTTTTAACCTTGGCCTGGGGATGGTGTAAAAAAAAAAAAAAAAAAAAAAATTGAAAATTGAGTATATTAATGTTCACATAAAAAGGTGAAGTGCAGTCTTGTGGTTCAGAACATTTTCATAAGATATGCAACATAGCAATACACAGTGAAAACAGATTACAATAATATCTGAAAAAATTACTGAAGTATTTTAGAATACTTTAGAATTCCAACAATGTATGCATGAAATGTTTTGTAAGAACTGTAATTTTGGCTATTTAAAATAAAGACTAAGCATTAGTCTAGAGTAGTCACTACAAAACCAATCCTAGCTATTCATTTGTACATTGCACTCTGAGCACTCTTAACATGAGAACACAGGGTAAATCCTTTACCTCATCTTTTTATGGCCGTTCTTTTTTAGTGCCGGCTCCCTGTCGCTTTTGTCCTTCTCCGTCTTTTCCTTCTTCTCTTTTTTGGGTTGTGTGGGTGAAGCAAATTGTGGAGCTACTTGCTGAGCCACAAGCAAGGGGCGAGGTTTCCTGGAAGAGTGTGTTGGATGAATAATGATGATGACATCATGGAGAACCCATAGGCTAATAGGGTCATTAGTGGACAACACTAAATAAAGGGCTTGTGTTCCAAGTCCCCAAACCTCAAAAGCTGGGATCTTGCTAAGCTGACCACTGCTACTGGAAATATTAAAGACACCATCTAAAATTTGCAGGGTATGTCATGAATCATCTCATATTATTAAATGAATAAATAGTTTTGTTAAGGAATGTATTTCTTCCAAAGTGAAGATTTACAGAGGTAATTTTTATATAATGGCACAAAGTTTGTTTATGTAATAAACCCAAAGTTCAAGAATCACTCAAGTGCAGATCATGCTAATAAAAGCACACGAAGATGAAGGAGGAACACTAAGGCTACTACAAGTATTATTATAGAACAATGTGTCACAAGAACTTTTGAACAGTGTTCAATCAACTAGGTCAAAGTATTTTAAATGTTTACTTTACTAGAATATATGCAAATACATGGCATTATCAGTTGTAAATGAATACCGTTTATAAGCAGATTTCTCACTTTTTTAACACATCTAAAGCGTTTATTGTCTATATTTAAGGACATATCAGCGTGTAAACAGCGTTGAATTCTGAAATGAGACATGGGATGTGTTTGGGATCAAATTCCTGGGGGGAAAAGTCTCCAAGCACAGCCCTGTAACCCCATTTAAAACGGATCTACCGAATTCGATATTCTAATATCTATATTAGATATGTTAGAGGGGATCCCTTTCAAATATGCATCATTTTATGTAAACTAAAAGCAGAAAGTTCCTTTGCGTTATGAGGTGTTCCGCTATAAGCAGAGGCGGCAGTGCGGATGGGAGCCTCGTGTTTGATGACTTACCGCGTTGATGTTCCCTTTCTAACGTCGCACATCATACATTTGAAAGCCTCGGCAGTATTCCTGAAAGTGCAAACGCTACAGTCCCAATAACCCTCCTCTGACGGGGGCTTGCAATGTCTCTTCGGCCTCCAAACAAAACAGACAAACGGGGTATTACAATTTACAGGAGCTAGACAGAAGAGGGGCAAACAAACAAAAAAAAAGAACAGTTCTCGTCACAGCTGCATAGCTTATGTGGCAAAATCGAGTGTTTATGGCGCTAATGTTGCTGTAACAACCTCTCCGCCATATAAGATATGTGAGTGCTCTAGTCCAAAATTGGTTACAAACACATTGCAGGGCACCTTTTCCACAGCCTTATTAACAAGCTACTCCTTTACCTTGTCGGGCTCTTCTTATCTCCCATTTTAATAAGGACGCTGTAGTAATTAAAAGTATATAGAAATTCGACCCCAAATACTCCCACCGCGTAACCACTCCAGCTGTCGCGAAAACTCCAGACGGAAGTCAGTCACGTGGAGCGAGGTGAGCCAATCATGAGACAAACACACACTCGTTAGGAAAAGGATGAAGACGTCTGAAATGGGAAATTCCCCATAGAAATATATTTATATATATATATATATATATATATTTTTTTTAAGTACGCGAATCCATATTTGATAAATTGATAAAGTAATTTGACATCGGCTTCTAAATAAAAAACCTGTAATAAAAAGTAAAATATGTAATGATTAGAGGAATATTGAGGATAGCAAACATTTCAGAGGAACGTGTTCCTTATCACAGCCGACACGGTTTTGTTTTAAAATCATAGTTGAGTGTGATTTTCCTCACTGTCCTTCCTGCATTATAGAAAACTTGGTGGATTGATACTGTGGTTAGTGTACTGGATTAACATATAAGTATGTACGCATAAGATTGGACAGCTGTTACAAAAGTATATTTGTTTGTTTTTTAAGAGTAAGGAAACTATACACAATACAATACAAGGTGAATAAACCAGGTAGATACATAGAAATCCTAATTCAAAATGCCTTTCAAAGTTGATTTTATCAATATAGGCCAACGTGATCGGAAAACCATTAGACGAAAGCATAGAATAGGTTGCCATCCGGCCGATAGATGGCGATGTTGCGTCTGTAAACGATGTCATCAGCAAAGAAAGGTATGTTATGGTAGGCGGAGTGGGCGTAATCAATGATCGCTAACATACATTTGACTTTTTTTTACGGCTTCAGACCTGCTGGCTTTCGTGCGAGACAGTAAAACTGGGTTATAGCGTTCAATGCAACGTTGAATGTTTCCCCACGACAGAGCTGGCGTCCTGCATACAACGCTGAACGAGATTTTTTTTTACAGATTTGTCAGATGTCACGTAATCATGCTCCATAACTAGCGGAAGCTAAGATAACATTGGCTAGCCAGCTTACTACATTTACCACAGGGTTGTTCAGCTAGTTAGCGAGCTAGCAGTTGAAGGCAAAGGTAGCTAGAAATCTTATATTTATTGTATTAATATGTATGATATATCGAAATATTTTAAATAATAAACAAGTTCATACCAATGTTGTGTTGACATGCTTTAGTAGCTGCATTATAGCTAACAGCTATTATAATTAAATGTATATTTTGTTGTTGCATTGACAACGCATTAATTAGCGTTCATCTTCTTTCAGACCGTCTGGTGTGAACGGAAGACAAGGAGCGCATCTACATAATCAAAAGTGAGTTAAGACTTAGCTAGTTAATCAAGGTTTCTTACGTTTCAGTTTGGTTGAAAACAAACTAGAACCTTATCTGTTACAAAGACGACGTTAATGGTTCACAAAATAATTTGACACATTCTGACACACACTACTTGCTGCATTAATACATCTGAGTAATTCTTATACATTTGGCAGGTGCACTTATCCAGAGCGATTTAACTATACTACATATTCAACTATCACTATGACAGTATGTGTACTCTCTAGGACTCAAATCCATGACTTTTGGTGTTGCTACTTGGTGAGCTATAGGAGATAGAATGTAGACAATTACAATCATGTCAATCGAGAGTTTATCACAGGGTAGGAAATTAACCTTATAACTCACCCTACCCAGGCTTAAAATCCCAGACCTTTGCTTACCCTACTAAAGTACATGCTCTTCAACTGTTGAAGAAAAACTAATCAATTTGGCTAAGTAAATAAACCACAGCCATCCCACAGTAGCACATGGTTGTTCTCCTGCCTGCATCTATTACTTATTATACATCACTTACAGGTATATAGTGAGTTGAAGACATTATGTAGTCATTTTAAATGATTGCACGAAAGTACATGGCCCAGCAATGTTTTAATGAATAGTTTCACTACATAATGCTTTTGAAACAGTGCTGTTGAAACAAGCAAAGAAACCAAACATCTTTTTGTTGCAGTGTCATACAGACGAGATCGGAGTATCAGGGACCTCTATGAGCAATTTATAGACAGAACAGTAAGTTTGATCAGGCATATCAATATAGTTTGGTTATTGTGTTAACACGGCAGTGTTTTTCCAGATCCTAATTTAAGAAAATCAAATGATCTCCATTTAGGGGTGAATTTGAGGGGAGAATCAAGTGGAGGCCATCCCCCTACTTAAAACAAAGTGACTCTTGCCTCTATCCCCTAAAACAGTACAGATTCCTTCTATTAATTGTTTGCTTTTTATCAACAGGCTTCTTATCAGAGAGTAGTGAATATTGTGGATAGGCGGTCTGCCTTTAGCCGCACAGAAGATGACCACGATCGAGGAAGTGACTGTGACTACAGTCGTGGCGGGGGTGGATACCATGGAGATGATCAGAGAGGCTGTCATGGGGAAAGAGCCCTCTACAGTGGAGAGAGAAGTGGACCACTTTACAGAAGGGCAAGATGTCTCATCATTTTATGCAATCTGTTTGACCTGCGTGAACGAATAAAGTAATGAGTATAACTGAATATAGTATAGAGTATAACTTATTCCAAGATCATCCATTGTATTTATGTATTCCTTATGCAGGGGGATCCATATTCCTACTACAGAGAGTCTGCAGAAGAACCTTTAGCAGCAAAACCAGCTGAGCAGAGGTAAAGCACCATCCTCCTAAACAAAAGCTGACCGCTTTAAACCTGCAGTTTTGTACTGCGTGTGTGAGTATATACAGTGGAGGAAATAATTATTTGATCCCTTGCTGATTTTGTAATTTTACCCACTGACAAAGATAGTCTGTAATATGGCTGGGCGATAAATCGATAATGATATGTTTCGCGATAGACACGTAATCAATATCAATAGAAAATGCGCTCGATAGAACGTTCTATGTATTTTTTTTTCATTGGAATAAACCAGAGCAAAGATTCCGCTTTAAATGCATCCGCTTGTGAAGCAAGATTGGTTGGTCGGTCCTCTGAAGCCTAGCAACGTCTGGAGTGACACGCTAATAGCCAATCATGGAGCAGTGTCAAATTTGGTTGTGCCGCCTCGTTATCTCGTGCACGCCCTCTTGTTTGTGTAACTTTCTTGAACCGGCATGGTGTGAGACGCATGGTGAAAAGTGGAATATGAGCGCGACAGCGAGTGAAGAAATTGTGAATAAAAAAGGAAAGGTCAGCTCACCAGTGTGGCAGTTTTTCGGATTTTTTCAGTCGGACCGTACTCAGGGTGATTCAGCATGTGAGCGTTTTTGCACGAAACTTGCAGTAAGAATATACTTGAATAGTTCAAGGCTGTTTAGAGTAAGGAAAGTTTGAAGAGCTACTTTTTCAAATTTCTATGCTGAATTTATATTGCAATCAATGTTACTGTACTGGCAGCTGTCAGGTTTGTTACTTGTTACTTTGTTACTATGTTCCTTTTTTGGTTTACGAAACACATACTTCAAAGCATTTCATTCACCTGAAAGTGAATCAGCTTGTAAACTTCCTAACACTAAAGCACCTCCTAGCACAAATATATATTATTTTATTTGAGTGTTTTTCATGGTTGTGTTGCCATTTCTGAGGAAGGTTAAATTTGAAATAAAAATGTTTAAATAATGTTGAAATAAAATGTTTAAATGTAGCATATTTTTCTCCTAGTCCTTATTTTAAATACGCCAAAAAAATTCAATAATTATCGATATCGAGTGATATGAAAAGCTTATATCGTGATACAGTTTTAGCCATATCGCCCAGCCCTAGTCTATAATTAAGGGTAGGTTTAACAGTGAGAGACAGAATATCTAAAAGAGAATCCAGAAAAGTGCAAAAAAAAGTATATACAAGTATTTAGAATATATAAGTATAAGAAATAAGTATTTGATCCCTCTAGCAAACAAGACTTAATACTTGGTGGCAAAACCCTTGTTGGCAAGCACAGCAGTCAGATGTTTTTTGTTGTTGATGAAGTTTGCACACATGTCAGGAGGTATTCTGGTCCACTCTTCTTTTCACATCATCTCTAAATCATTAAGGTTTTGCTTGGCAACTCAGATCTTCAGCTCCCTCCATACATTTTCTATGAGATTAAGGTCTGGAGACTGGCTAAGCCACTCCCTGACATTAATGTGCTTCTTTTTGAACCACTCCTTTGTTGCCTTGGCTGTATGTTTTGGGTCATTGTCATGCTGGACGACCCAGCCACAACCCATTTTTAATGTCCTGGCGAAGGGAAGGAGGTTTCATTCAGGATTTTACGGTACATGGCTCCATCCATTCTCCCATTGATGCGTTGAAGTAGTCCTGTGCCCTTAGCAGATAAACACTCCCAAAACATAATGTTTCCACCTCCATGACGGTGGGGACGGTGTTCTTTGGATTATAGTCAGCATTTCTCTTTCTCCAAACCCGGTGAGTTGAGTTAATACCAAAGAGCTAAATTTTTCTCTCATTTGACCACAGCACCTTCTCCCAATCACTCTCAGAATCATCCAGGTGTTCATTGGCAAACTCCAGACGGGCCTGCACATGTACCGTTTTGAGCAGGGGGACCTTCTGAGCACTGCAGGATTTTAATCCATTACGGCGTAATGTGTTACCTATGGTTTTCTTGGTGACTGTGGTCCCAGCTGCCTTAAGATCATTAACTAGGTCCCCCTGTGTAGTTTTAGGCTGATTTCTCAGCTTCTTCATGATCAAGGATACCCCACGAGGTGAGATTTTGCATGGAGCCCCAGATCGATTGACAGTCATTTTGTATGTCTTCATTGTATTTTTTTTACAATGGCACCAGTGGTTGTCTTCTTCTCACCCAGAATCTTACTTATGGTTTTGTAGCCCATACCAGCCTTGTGCAGGTCTATGATCGTGTCCCTGATAGGAGCATCTGACCGATCTGTAGAAGCCAGAACTCTTAATGTTTGGTAGGGGATCAAATTCTCTCTGCAAAATGCAAATAAATGTATATATTTTATACAATGTAATTTTCTGGGTTTTCTTTTAGATATTCTATCTCTCACTGTTAAAATAAACCTACCCTTAAAATTAAATACTGTTCATATCTTTGTAAGTGGGTAAACTTACAAAATCAGCAAGGGATCAAATAATTATTTCCTCCACTACATTATAGTAGTGTATACTCACTACAGTATAGTAGTGATTATACAGTACTCACAAAAAGTTAGGGATTTCTAATTTCTAAATTTCAGGATGAACCTAAAATGCACTCTAACCTTTACAGGTGAACTTAATGTGACATTCTCTAAACTTTTGGATGCACATGTCCAATTGTTCAATGTTTCAGTACTTTTTGCACAACTTACTGTTCTCTAATAAGGAGCTTAACTGCAAAATTCACAACAAGTGTTTGATCCATGAATCAACCAATAAATGTATTGGTTCAATTAGAATTGTTATTTAAACAGTCCTCCTCATCATGCTGCATTCTCACATCATGAGACCAAGATGACATCTTACAATTCATCAGCAGTAACTCATCATTGCAAGCCTTAAACAGGATGTTCTCAGACAGAAGTGGCCACTTAGCTTAGAGTGTCACAGAGTGTCATCATCCCTAGATGCAACAGAGAGATTGAAAGAGTCACATAAAGGCATAAAAGTGGACGTCCTTTGGCCACATCCCACACTGATGACCGCTTCGTTGTGAATAGTGCCCTGCGGAACCGGATGAATGCCATACCACTCCAGGCAGATTTAAGGGAGATGAGAAGCACCCAAATGTCATGTCAGACCATTCGAAGCTGTTTACATCAGAGTGGTCTGCGTGCTAGACGACCTGCAGGGGTACCTGACCACACCACCAGGCACTGCCATCATCTTCTTACATGGGACAGGGAGCATTTACGCTGGACTAGGTGGTGTTGTGGTGCTGTTCACTGATGAAAGTCTATTCATGCTAAGCAGAAATGATGGCCGGCAACGATGTTTGAGCGTCTCTTAACTGGTTTTAAGAGGAGTTTGACTTGTCACTTGTCAGCTTGTTCACAGATGATGGCCATGTACAGACGTACAGACATCAATCATCATTGGTGACACATGTGGCAAACAGAGAATACATGTATGTAAATACACACACCGATTAGAATTATTTATCATTCCCATCACTTCTTTGTTTATGTATCTCTCTAATTATTGTTGTCATGGTGACCGGCTTTGGCCAGAGGACGATGGGTTCCCCCTCTGAGTCTTGGTTCCTCTCAAGGTTTCTTCCTCATGCTCTTAGGGAGATTTTCCTTGCCACTGTCGCCCTTGGCTTGCTCACTGGGGGCCTGGACTCGGACACTTTTAAAGCTGCTTTAGAAGCTGCTTTGTGACAACTGTTGTAAAAAGTGCTATAAATACATTTTGATTGATTGATTGTTTCAGTTTCCACAGCCCATCTCATCTCAAGACCAAAATATTGTAGTACAATGAATTCCAGTAGTGCTTATACTGGTTCTTTAGTGATTTCACTATGTAATATGCCTTTTGAAAGATTTCAGTGTGTGTATCTACACTAGCCCAACAGATGGCAGTAAAGTACTCTTCCTGTATAAATGGTTTGTGTGGGTTTTTGGGCCTCCTGGTCCTCTGAAATGTGGTACAGGCACATAAACTTTGTGTCTTTTTTATCTAGCAAGTGTCTAAGCATAATGGGTGCTATTAATCAAGATCAACAAAGCAGAGAGGCTAACATTTCCTGCTGGGTTTGCTACCTTTTAAGGGAACCATTTGGATTGTTTTTGAAGATCACTTTCATGAAGGCAAAAAAAAAAAACGTCTGCTTGTTTGTCTTTTTCAGTTTCAATCAAATGTCCCATTACTGCCCCTCAACAAAATAGACAACTATTATAAATGGGTTTGAGGGGCTTATTGCAATGACGCATATGCCTCATCAGTCCATGTCCCTTTCAGTGAATGAAGTCAGAGCCCACACATTGCGCAACACTTAATCTTTGGGCTGTGTACATTCTGGTCATCTGATCCCAACCCTGCCCATTAATTCTGGGCGTAACAGGGTGCCAACAGTCCACTGGCATGAAGTCCACCAGCCCCTCCCCATCCCTGTTTTCCCCTCTGTTATTCCCAGTGGAAACCCACCAGACACCAGGCTTAGCACAAAGGCCACCTCTGTGTGCTCCTACAGCCCACATGTAAAAGCCCTGTGAGGTCCTGCAAAGCCAGCAGGGAAGGCTGGACTCAGGACTCGCCCGGGGCTCTGCACTGAATACTGAATAAGGAGTTGGCATACAATTATTTTAACTGCTGGTCTTAGCTGAGTTTTCTTATTCTCCACTAAGTGGTTATGCTTGGGAATGGTGATTTTGCAACTAATTTACAGTCCACCTTTTCTTTGTTGTATTATAGCTAGAACTTTAAACTCCAGTGCCTTTTCAGAATAATAGGATGCTGTCTATTTGTGACTGTGACTATACCTAAGTTATTGTATGCTTTTCACAGTTAACGGGTTTATAGTTGGTAAGTTCACACTAAATAATTTCTTTGGTTTCTGAATCATAACTCAGAAACCAAATAAAATTGTCTTTCCATGCACAGAATTTGGCCAAAGTTGGAAATATATTATTACTGAGTAGATTCCAGGCATGGTCTATAAGATTTAATCTATGTGCTTGACATAGTTCACACTGCTCTACAGTTATGGTTACTATTTACCTCAATTCTCTAAAATGGGATAAGATGTGTCAGATACTATATTTCCATTGAAACCTGTAAGGAGGAAGTGAATAAAAGCTTTTAACGCAGGGCTTTTCTGTTGTCTTGCTGCTGTAATGATGACTAGGTTAATGGTAATGGGTCCTCTGGGAAAGTCCTCTGAAAGAGTGTGTAGCTGTGGCCCAGACCAAGGCTGTCACCCCGAGCATGTGGGCCAGACAAAAAGCTCAACCACACACAAACATTATAGTTCGATGTCTGAGGATGTCTGTTCAGAACCTCTGATGGTGTGTCTATGTAGCCAATTTGTGCACGTGCACACTCACTAAGGGGTGTCTGTGGTCTTAATGGTTCTGAGCGAAGCAGGGCTCCAGAGCAGACATTGCCTGTGGATTTCTCAGTCTGCTTCATTGTAGATCTTTGTAACCTCATATGATGAATGGCAGATAATGAGCCAAAATGGCCACCCTGTCAAGCATGTCTGAAGTGCAAATGGTCGGCAGACAGCTTTCCTTTGAACCTTCAAAGTCACCTCAGCAACTCTTTAATGGTTAGTTCATACACTCTTGCAAAAGCAACCTAAGGCCCCAATTTTGTCTTTAATATTTTATGTGCTGGCCTGACGGTAATTAACTTTTACTGATCTCGCCAGTTACAAAGCTGATTAAAGAGCTGGATGAAAGTACCTTGTGATTGAGGTAACCAATTATCTTTTTTGTTTTGTTTTGATTATTTTAAAAGTCCTCCCAGCATTAACTTTGTGGCATAAGAAATCGTTAAATGTACTTGATTTTGCCTAGAGGGGAAAAATGGGGGGGGGCTGCAGGTCTTATGGGGTAAACGAAAGGAAAACACATCTTGTAGATCTGATTACTTAAAAAGCTTGGAAACTCGGTGAAGGATCGTCTGGGATCTGTTGTGCACATTTGTAGGCCTCCGCAGTTGTCTGTCCTGCTGTGTGTGAAAGAACGCCACTGTTTATTTTGCCTGCATGGTCTTCGCCACTCTCTAGGTCTCCGTGTCGCTCAGCCACTGTACTGAACTCCCATTTGAAGTTCCTGTTTCATCCTCACAGCAGGACTGGGCTATGGTGTACACACACACACACACACAGACACCTGTCTCTCCTGTCTCCACAATGGCTGAGACTGCACCTATCCGAGCACGTGTGTCAGACCAGGGCTAAGCACTAGTGTGGACCAGGCACTGTGGAACACAAGGCAAGTCTCACTGAGGCATGACCCATGGCCTTAAAAAGCTTTCCTCTGTCAAAGGGGTCCTCAACATTCAGCTCTTGTTGTAGACCATAAAAAGGAAAAGAACACTCATGTGTTGTGGACTGCTGAAGGTTTTTTTACTGGTCTATTTTAGTTCCTATTCATTCACAATAACTCCTTGCCTCTGAAACCCTATCTGTGTTTTTATTTCTGTCACCAGAACCTTTACTGTTCACAGCCGAATATAAAAATCGAAACAGAAGCGACCCAATAAAGTTCCATCTTTGTAGCAAATGGCGGATGGGCTCTGGAGTGTTTCAGACTGACCTTAGGTCAGTAAAGTCCTTAGCCCATGTGAAGCCCACTCTTTGTTTGGTTTGTGATCTGAGTTCAACCACAGGTCGTGGTAACCAGGTGCCACTGGTTCATTTATACCTTCACAGTGGTGTAAAGAGTGTTACGGTATGTCATATAGCCCCTGCTAATCAGCCTGCCAAATGACAGACACCAGCAGACACAACAGTGGGCTCACTAAACCTTCCCTTTACAGCTGTTGCAGCAGATATGACCAAATTGGGGCAGACAGCATTGAGATCTTGGATGAAAGTTGTCACACATGGTTTTTCCAACATGCATTTAATTAATGACAGATTCTATTCATGGAGTTAGTTTAAGCTCTGCAGGACTGACGTGTTTATTACTTTGGAAGTGTAGATGTAGTCACTGACTACATCTGTGTCCTATCCAGTGTGACTCTGTGACCACACTGGCCACTTCTCTTAAACACATAGATGTCAAGAGGTCGTTCTACAGTGTCACCGACCTTTAGCCCAGGAGGCTCCAACTGCAGACTTGAAAAGCCAGGGGCCAACTCCTAAAATAAATAGTTAGATTAAAAGTAAAGGAAAGATGCATGGATGCCTAATCGTTTGAATTCCTCTTAACCTGAATTTGACTGGGGGGAAACAGTGTCAGAGAGCTCTCTCCCTGTCTTATGCTGTAGCCTTCCGGAATTGGCTGTGCTGGGACATTCTGTTAGTGTCTGCTTAACATAAAGTTGTTATTAGGATTTTCAGAGCAGCAAAGCTGTAGTTTTGCTACCAAAGGAGGGTGTGGATCCATGAGGTCATGTGTAAAGATCGGCCTCTTGACTAAAGATTAGAAGCAACAACAGTCAGTACACTGGAAACCATTTCTTTGCAGACATGATGTTTGTGAACAAAGGACCCCAAATCCTTGCTTAAACTCAAAAATGTATTCAGTTTAAGTATTATCTTCAAATATCAATTAAGTATTATCTTCAAAAAACGATGAGAAACTCCCTAATATACCCAGAAATGTTTATTGGGTTGATGAAATATTGCATCTGCTGGTAATGTGTGTTTCTCTTTCATATACTGAATTTATAGACCTCTAACCAGGCTGCTCATGTTTTGATATTTAAGCACAAGGAAATCCTCCATTGTTCTCAGTTGCTCATGTAACAGTGTATATTGTGTAATTTCTTATTTTAGGAACAGTGGCAGAGTGACCTCTCAGACCAGTATCAGGGGTCAAAGGTTACCACCTCCCCGCTCCAGCTCCATGAGTGTGTGCCACAGAGGAGATGACTGTGATACACGTATCATTATGAGTCCGGACCGAGGGTACTCATCAGAGCTTGTGCTTTATTTAATGGAAAATAACAATGTATTTTCACATTTGTTTGACATGTGTGTTATACTCATGTGTGCTAAGAAACAACATGCTTGTTATTACCTAAATACTGTAATAGTATTATCTTTGTTGTTCATTGTTTGTTAGACTTGTTTTGCGGTCGTCTTCCTTTGAACGCCTTGCTACAAGCATTTACAGATATAGCTTTGTCCTTTTAGACGACTCAAAGCAATATTAACTACAATAAAAATAATCATTGTTTACAACCTGATCAACCATATTGTTTTTGTGAGGTTCTTTCCATTCTCTGTGTTCAGTGAAGAGCGGGAGGCTCTGAGACGGAGAGCGTCTCACCCCCCTGGCTGTGAGCTGTCCCCAGGGAAGAGGGAGAGGCCTCCCTCCCCCCACGCACACTCCAGCCGCGGCTTCTCTCCGGACGGCACTCACCCCAGCCAGCCTAAGAGGAGCACCTTTCCTCAAGGTCAGCGTCATTTTAATGTCGAATAAAAGCAAACTAAGGCTTGTTTGTAAACCCTCAAAGTCAGGGCTATATTTGTTCACGGTTCATATGTGTCTGTTTCTGTGATTCTATGAACTCAGAAGTGTTGGCTACTTCAGCTAGGTATATACCAACAAAAACACAGTGTGCTTTTTTTCTTTTGCTTGAGTCCCATCTGGTAGAATATGCTTGTTTAAGTGAAATGTCATATTTTAAATTAGCTTAACATGCTTTTGATTTGTCTTTCTCATTTTCACCATGTGGGGCTTGGCTTACTGTTGGCCAGCTAAAAATATTTCTTGGAAAAATGCAGTGCAGTGGTAGCATTGTTAGTTAATACTCTTTATAGCTGAAGTCTCCATTTCCTTGATTATTTCTCCATATTCCACATGCAGTCCAAATCTGCCTAGTAGGATTTCAAACTCGTGCATTGACAGTAAACTGAAGCTAAGCAGTTTGTCTTTTTCGAAAGCCCAGTCCTCCACATCCAGGGACGCAGGCCTGCGTTTGTAGCTCTGTGTTTCACAGGCCCCCGGTCCGCGTGAAACACGAGCAGGCATGTCTAATCACGCTCAGGCAGGATAGCCAGGCCTGGTGAAGACTTCACGCGTGTTATCGGAGGCTGCACAGGTCGGGGCTGAGGACCAGGGCCTGTTGCCTCCCGCTGCTGTGGCACTGGGGGAGGTGGGGCGGGGCAGTGGGGCAGGAGAGGGCAGCATTGGCTCTCCCTCACTCTTATTCCTGGCCTTGTCTTTTTTTCTCCTCTCTCTCTGAAGCCGAATCTTGGTTATTACAGCATAAATCACACGGTGATTTGCTGCTTAACGTGTGTGCGTCCCCAGTAATATATTTCCTCACTTCACTATTCACATTACTTTCCTGCAGTCTAGAGGTACATTCTTACTGCAAACCCTCATGATCTCACCAAAACGTTGAGGCCAGATAAAATAAAGCGTTGGATTGCAATGTCATTATATAAATCCCAAACAGCACAAGCCATCAGCTATGAATATTTGAATTTTGGGACCTCCAACTTTGAAGAGCTTCTGTTTATGTGAGTGTGTTTCATGTATGTGAGTGTGAGGAATGCAGAGAGTACTTTAAAACAGTAATCACTCAAAAGAGGTTCCCTGTGTGTTCAGATGAACGTTTCTTTATCTACTCTATGGTCTGACATGTGCATGCTTGTGTGTGCAGGTACATGTATGGTTTCTTGAGTGCTTCAGGACCAGCTTGTTTTCGAGTTTGACAGACGTGTCTGGCATGCCACACATTCAGCCATTTTGCTTGACCTTCTCTGTGTTAAATAGTTTCATGGTTTCTCTTCACTCCTACATGAGCAACCACGTTCACACATAAGAATAGTCATTGTACTGTGTATTTAAAATTTTAGTACCAGAAATATTATTTTGTCAAATTGTGAAATTGAGTCGAGAGGGTTGTGGTGTGGAGCATTTGAAAAACATTTTAAGTGTGTCCAACAAACATCTCTTGCTTGACCTAGGCATAATTACTGAAAATGCCCCTGAAAGATTAATACTCTCAAAAACAAAAGTAGGGACAGAGAATTGCAGTTCTATTCATTGCGGTTTCTTGTGGTCCTTCCACTATAAGACTTTGCTATTACAGTTGTCATTTCAAAGACTTTAAAGTCAGTTTTAAGGGGGATATTTATGTGGTGCTAAGCGACTTGACTCACCAGAGGCCTCTATTCTACCAGCGTCAGCCCGTGTTCCTGCAGAATCTTGAGCGTTCTTTTGAAGAGGCAGTAAAGGCACCAGCACACAGGCGTCATGTTGTTACCTCGCAACCCCTCGGCCTGCCCTGCTGCCATGCTAATTAACAGCACATCAAAGGAGGCAGACAATGTCCTAGGTGTCCAGAAATGTTTTTTTTTGGTGACATACTTACTGAGTCAAACAGCCCAGAGCAACATCCCTGGGCAATGATGGATATCTTTTCTGAATTTTATAGTTTAAATGCATTACAGAATGAGAGATACACCACCTGTTCAACCATTTTGAATTCAAGTAGATGGAATTCACTTCTTGTCCTGCCTGCCCTGTGCTTTGTGGGTCTGAAGGACATATGTCTCTGCTTGTGTTCATGGAAATGTCAGGCTGACTGTACTACCAGACTGCTTGACTTATCAGTCATACCAGAGCTTTCCCCTGAGGGGGAGAACGTTGAATATTTCATGAACATTGATATATGCAGAGATCATTCATATATGCATTCATAATGCATTCATAAATGCTTTTACATTTATTGCATTTAGCAGACACTCTTACCCAGAGTGACTTGAAAAAGTGCTTCAGTTGCTTTAGCTGCCCACGGTGAAGCTGCCAGTTCTGGTATTCGCTGGTGAATGTCAGGTGAACTGTGTGGTACTGCATGTCCTCTAGGATGCTGGACCTTACGCCACCCTCATGGAGTCTGTTAATGACAGTTGTAAAAACAGTAATGACTCCTGGTATGCCCTGGTATCTCCGTCATGCTCTTGAGACTATCCTGGGAGATACAGCAGACCTCCGTCCGATGGTACATGGATGTGGCATCCTGGAAGGGCTACACATCATGCTATCAGTAGTGACAGGGACACTAGAAAAACCCAAAACTTCAGTACTGTAGAGAAGAATCAGTCAGGTAGGGTATGGATAGAGCAGTTGTCTGTTGCATATCACCTCCAACATCCTTCCCTTTGCAGGGGTTATCTTGCTGTGGCTTCACCAGTGTACCTGCTGTATTTCATTTGCATCAAGGCAGAAGAAAATATGCTTATGTATACTTAATATACTTATACGTACCTGCAGGTGTAGGTCTGCAGGTCTTGCTATCAAAGCAACCTGGGCTTCAATAACACCTCAGCAGTGCCACAAGCTGATCGCCTGCATGCCACGCCGCATTGATGCAGTAATTCATGCAAAAGGAGCCCTGACTCAGTATTGAGTGCATTTCCTGTACATATTTTTCAGTAGGCCAATATTTCTGAATTAAAAATCAGTTTTTCAGTTGGTCTTATATAACATTATAATTTTCTGAGATAATGATTTTGGGTTTTCATTGGATGTAAGCCATAATAATCAACAGTAACAGAAAAACACTTGAAATAGATCACTCTGTTTGTCATGAATCTATATAATATATGCGTTTCACTTTTTGTATTGAATTACTGAAATAAATTAACTTTTTGATGATAATCTAATTTATTGAGATGCACCTGTATATTCAATATACTTAGTTACCCACTGGACAGAATGATATCCAGTTTAATTGAGATTAATCATACTGTTATTTAAATCTTTTATTGTAGGCCCTGACTCTCTCCCTGTCCTCACGCACATTAACTGCTTTGATTCAGAATTAGTTCACTCAGCATATTTTTCAAAATTAAATCTAAAGATGGTTATAAAATTGTTTTGATGAACTCCTCTGGCTATCTCTTCTCTGAATTCCAGTTGTGTGTGTATTGCACTTCAAGTTTAAAAGGTGAATTCGTTCTCCCTCCCTTACAGTCTCTCAAGAAAAAGAAAGAGGACCCAGTTACTGTCTTGGTGAATCTCAAGGTGGATCCCCACATATCTCACTATCAGCTTCTAAGGTATGAGGCTCACATGGAACATTCTATTTTTAATGGTGTTTTTCATGTATTCATTTCTGTGGTTAAAAATGTGTTATTTGTGTGGCATAATATTGAAAGACTACACCATGAACATGTTCTCTCTGAGGTTCATATTGCGTTCACTGTAGGAGGAGAGACTGGTCTTTTTCATAGTACTTTTTTCACAAGTATCTTAATTTGTCAAATTCATCATAGTTGTAGCTTTGTTGTTAATATCAACAACAAGAATAACATTTAAATAGCAGGTCCTGCATGGAATTGACATTGTGTTTCACTTTCATATTACACAATTTAAAATACATATTTAATTATAAGCTAGAGTTCCCTGACCTGATTGTCCAAAAGTGTCAGTCATTAAAAAAGGGTTAAAGGTTACGTGCTTCCTAAAAACAAAAATATATCACCTGCACGTCATCTTGTGGAATCACTGAAGTTTTTTTTTACAAACATCATATTGTAAATCATTTCCTTTGGTAGAGCAATCGTTAAGTGCTCTCCCTGCCTTTGTATGTTGATCTTTGTGCTATGAGGCTTTGGATAACCAAGCCTTGGCCTCCTGTGTCTGTATAATGGTGCTGTTAATAGGATGAGATGCCAGGTCTCAAAGTGGAACAGGGTGAAGAGGCAAAGATGAAGGAGGATCTTGGACAGAGTCCAGAGGCGCGTCGAGCTCATGCCATCGCAAACAAAGCCCTGGAGATCGAAAAGGTAACAGGGCTCTAGAACTGCACTGAGCTCTGTTAACACAGAGCAGAGCCTTCATGGGGAAAGAGAAATTACATAACGCTAGCTGGTTCAGTTCTCCTTTGTATGACCAAAGGAAAATCATCAAAGCCATTATAATATACTGGATATATGCATTCAAGATATATATGCATTTTTATTTAATTCAATAATTCAATGACCCAATAATGCCAAATGTTTCATGTTTGAAGCATATAATTCTATCAGTGGCCCTAATGGTTATGAGGGTGGGAGGTTGTGTTTCCTGAATCCCAGAGAGGTTGTGATTGTTAGATGTGTGGGCATTTCCTGCCCTAATGAAGAGATAGCACTTCTTGGGTCAAGTGTGATCCTGGGTATTAACATAGAGCCACACATAAGTCATGAAATAGATCATGGATTTAGCTACATGCTTATATTTCTGAATGAAGGACATTAGAAGCTAAATTGGAACTTTTTTTTGTGTTGTGATTGTTGGTTAGTTCTAACTGTTGGAATCTCCTGTTGATGATGGCTGGGAATGATTACCCCAACTTCATTCATCATTTCAATCAACCTAAACGAAATACATCCACTTGCCTTATTATACCCTGTTGAGTACTCTGCTTTACAGCCCCAGTGATTAAGTAGCTCCTAATATTCCCTAATGTGTACCAGCCCTCAAATAATTATTCCCACTTCCTTGATTACTGTGGACCCCTGCTTGCTTCAGCATTCATTTGTGCCAAACTACTCTCCTCTGTGCGAAGGCTGTGTGATATTTGTAATGTTTCACAGACCAGTCCTCCCCTCCCCCGGCCTCCATCGGCTGGGCCTGTGGTGGCTCCAGCATGGTGTCTTATTGCAGAATCCTGCTTGTGTGGCCGTGAGTTATCAGGCCATAAGATCAAGTCCTGGTCTCCCTCTGTTTAGGAGCAGAAACGATGCATAACCCAGCCCCACAAGATCAGGCACAAGTCATACTCCAGCTTCCTGTTTGTTTAAGTAATAGTGGCAGACATCTTGGGGCTCCTAGCTCAGCTTCAGAGTTAGGCTGAAGACCTTCCCAGAATTCAGCTGAATGCCATTATTACATCCTAAAGCAGAGAATGCATTTCCTGTTGTACTACTGTTCCTGTCATACTACTGTTTTTGTTAGTTTGTTTATTCCCTTGTTTTATTACAATTGAGGCTAGTGGCTGGGATGATGCTATAACTCATAAATCATTTGAAGTCATTGAATTCATTTTATTGTTTATTGCCTATATTTTGTTTATTTCCAGCATATTGAATCTTACATATTACTTTAAACTTTCCAGAAGATGACACAATGTTTAAGCCTAGAAAAAACTGTGTCTATCAGAGGCACGGAGAAAGAAAATAAAATTGCCAAACTTTTCAGACTACTTCTCTTTTAAACCAGAGGGTAGTTTCTTCCCAGTAGCCTTTCCCAGTTTCTGTCCTACTTCCAGTTTCTGTCACTAGTCTCCCACTGTCCCAGTGTTAAGTCTCCCTCCCACCTCTGTATGGTTAGGCTTATCCTTTCAGCATTGGCCCCATTCTTACAAGTCTCTGTATTGTGGAGGTCTATGTTTAAATGTTCTACTAACTTGCTTTCTTCATTGCGGTGATCTGATGATCTTTCCATCTATTTTCTATTGCCTGTTTTTCTTTCTTCTTTCTTCTTCTTTCCTATCTATCCACCCCACTGTTATCCTCTATCCCAAATATATTTCCTAGCATCTATTTATGTACTGTCCTTCCCACTGTTTCTGAAGGATTCTGTCTCGCATGCACCTCAGTTGTATGTGACCTTTTATGTAATGAAGTTTGACCTTTGCTCCAGTTGTGATGTGAGAAGTGCACCAGCATCCCCACATTATGGCAGCTGCACACAAAGCTTTAATAATCTCTTGGTTAAATTGCTACTTGTGAGTCGTGTCCCATCTCTCGCTGCTCCCTGAACCTGTCAAACCCCCCATTCTGTTCCTTTAATTATAATCTCACGCTAACACTTTTATTTTCTTTAAGGCTCTGTGCTTCTTCTAATATATCTCACCAGATTGCTTCATTTCTTTTTTCCTTTAAAAACAAAGTAGGATAGATTGAGAGTCACAAAGTAAATGCTTGTTGACGTCGCTGGGAAGAAGTCTTGACTCCAGAAGTCCTGTACTAGGCAGTGACTGTGAATATGCATATAGGTAATAAAAGGGTTAGGGTTCATTAGGGTAATTAAAGGGTTAGGGCATCACAACTGAGATGTGTGTAACCATAAAGAAAGCTGTATAGCTTCTCCTGCTTTTCTTTCCTCACCAGTGAGTTGAATCTATGTGCCTTTAAAGAAATGCCGTCTGATTTTCTGGAGTGTTATTTTGTTGTTAGGATGGTAGACTGCAGACAGGTTGCCACTGTAGTACAAAGTTACTGTTAAGTGCTTGCACTTATTTTGTAATTCATTTTCTAATACTGTATATTTAAGTGTATATTTAATCTTTGAATCTGTATAAGAACATAGCTGTTTGTGTTGAATTATAGCCAACATTACTCACTGTTGTTTAATTCCTGATTCCCAGTTATATAGGCAAGACTGTGAAACCTTTGGGATGGTGGTTAAGATGCTGGTTGCTAAGCAGCCGATGCTGGAGCAGCAGCTTCAGACTGCCCTGAAGGAGAACCTGATCGACCTGAAGCAGCGATGTCTGGAAGACCTGCGCCACTTCATATCTGAGGTAGACGCAGTCCTTAAAGCTGACCGGTCGTCTTGAGCTTGTCGGAGTGACACGAAGCACTTTTTACAACCCCTCGGTTGAAAAAGACAAACCGAGTATGCTGGACTTTATGGAGGACCAGTGACATGTACCAGTTGTGTTGCTTTCCCCCCACCCCACCCCCATTGTTAATGCTCATTACAAGATTTCAGATATGTTACTTGGATTCATGGAGCTAAAATGGAAACAACAATACTAAGAAACAAACTGTTTCACATTTGTTGGATGACCCCCATTGTAGCTCAAATTGCAGTGTTCACATTTCTGATTCAAAGAAAAGGTTTTATGGCAAATAAGTATTTCTTCTGTTTACTTGCCAAGTCGTTATTTGATTTAAAAAAAAAAATCCAGAAGTAATATGTAAGATTTTCATACATTGAAAATATTGTAATAAACCGCGACTTTAAGTTGTGCTTTTGCCACTTCCTAATGCATTCCAGAAGTTCCCATGTATGTCTGTGAAAGAAAAGCATGTAAAACAAAGTATAACTTCCATATGCTTTTATTATCAGCCTTATGCTCCAGTTTTTGCATTTATACAGATTACACTGATCTGTTTACGGTGAGCCATAAATACAGTTCAAACCAGAGAGGCTCTGCAAAATACATGGGGTGTGTTTTTCATCGGTTGCTTTAATACAAAAAAGCAAGTAAGCTGAGATATCAAGGGTTTAACTGCAATGTATTTTGTGACCTTTTTTATTTTGAAAACCCTGATAAACAAAAGTGGAGCTGCAAACCACTGTTGCTATTTGACAACTATTCTAGTACTTTGATCTGTTTAAAAAAATCTTTTCAGGGATATAAAAATATCTGTTTTAAATCAGAACTGTTTTTACAAAATATACAATTATATTTGCACTGTTAAATATTCACTCATTTATATATGGTGCTTTATAAATATTATATTCTTTCATTCTGTCCACAACTATAAGTGACCTGTTATTTAATGCACATACCAGTTGCTGCAGAAATTAAGTTTTGTTTGTATAATGCATTTATTTATGATATTATTGCCTGGCAAAACTGGCATAGACTTTGTTCATCGAGTTAGAAAGTCCAGAGCTTATCTTCTCAAACAAGAGTCTGGAGTCTGCCTGCTTCCTCACATTGCCAAAATGTTTTGAATTAGAGTCAGTTCTGGCATTTGAATGAGGGTGATTTAAAATGCAGAGCTTTATCGTTTCATTTTGAGAACTACCTTTGATGTGAAGTCTATGATATTATACAGTTTTTTCCCTTATGTCCTTTCTTCTTTTTGAAATTTGTCCTTGAGCCAAAAGGTGCAGATATCTGACTAGGCAGTTCGTCAGTGTAATACTGATACCTAGGTTGCCTGGGTTGGGGAATTGGTTGACCTAGGAAAAAGCCTTCCTCTTCTGATTCTGAGGAAGAGGAGGAGCAAGTGGAACACCAGTCATCGTCGTCTCCGTAAAGACGAAGGAATCTTTGTGCAGCCTGGTTCTGCAGCCCGTACTGGGCATGTGCATGGCTGTGCGGGCGCTGTCCGTACTGGGCAGGGTTCGCGGGGGCATGCTGGCGACGGTCATCTCTGAAGCACCTGCGGGCTCGCTCCTTGGGCACCATGTGCAGCGCGTTGTCCGACCGAGACTTACGGCTCCTCCGAGGCCTGTGGTTGTGGTGATGGCGGTGCGGTTGCTGGTCCTGTTCGTCAAAACGGTATACCCTTCGCCGGGTGCGCTCGCTCATGGGGGGCTGCCGCACCTCCACGTCGTCGTAGCATCCGTTATCCACAACATCATCTGAGAACTTGACCTGCTGGGGCCTGGACTGGGATCTGGTCCTCCGGAGAACAGGTAAATGAGGTGTTTTGGGACTGTCCTCTGGGAGGTGGACCACCTCCTCCGGTTCCTCCTCCTCCTCTCCTGCTTCTGCTTGTTCCAACTCTGATGTAAGGCTTTTAAGGGAGTTGGCACTCCTGTGCAGCATGGAAGAATTGAGGGTCCCCATGTTGCTTGTTTTCTCGCAGTCCTCATTCTCTGGCTCTGTAAAGTTTTGTAATGAATAAGGTAAGGGTTTCTCTTTAAAGTCCCCATCAACTGATGCACCTGTAATGGATAAGATTAAGTTATTTTCACAACTATTAATATAGTTATAATCTGCTATAATTTCCAAGCACTTATGCATAATTTTAAAAAAAAAAAAACCAAATGTTAAGTTCCTTTTGATCAGCAGAAATTGTGGTAAATGAGACTATATCAGATAGACCCATTGATTACAAGTCAAGGTAAGTTCATCCTTGCCAAAGCGGTAGCACCAGTCCTTGAACATATCAGTAACTCATTAATTCTATACTATATCCACCTTTGTTTCCAGATAATGTTCTACATATTGTTTTTTTTTTACGCACCTGTAATATTCGAGAGTGCCAGCGAGTCCATTGAATCTCGAACGCTCTGTTCTGCTTGTTTCAGTCCATCTGTGATGCATTCCAGTGAGTTATCATACCATTGCTTGTCCTCACACTTAAAGTTGGTACCATGTTCAAGATCCAGCTCTTGGATTTTCCGACTGCTTGCGGGCCCCGGATGACTTCCATAAGCAGAGTCTCCCAGTCCATCCTGAGACTGCGTCCAGTACATATCTGCCTTATATTTTTTACTGGCCAGGTTTCCATTGCCACCACTACCTGACATCTTTGATTCTGCCTTATTTTTGATCTCGCAGTCAGTCATCCAGAGGTCGTTTGGTCTGCTGTCCTCTGGCTGCTGGAACATCCCCTTTTCCCCAAACTTCAGAAGAAGCTGGCTCATGTAGTCTTCATGCTCAGCCCACTCATCATGGTCCTCAGGTGCCTCCTGCTCCTCCCTGTTCCTCCAGAAGTTGTCGTCTGCAAAGCTCAAATGGGTCAGCTTGTTCGACAGGGTATCGTCAGTGTTGCCCAGGAATCCAGGGAACTTGTAGTTGGCAGCAGGCGAGAAGAGCAGGGACTGGCGGCACTGGTCTGCAGAGCGACTACTCTTGCCCATTCTCACGCTGCGGCGGGACTCTCGAGACCTGCCGGACTGGAAGGCAGAGTCCGACGAGTCGGAGGCGTGCACATCCTCCCCCAGGCTGCAAGCTTTCGAGCAGTAGATGCGTCCTTGCCTGGGCAGGAATGGGCATCCAAGCAGGGAGCTCTTGCACTGGACACAGCTGAAGCACTCGTCTGTGGCATGCCAGTGAAGACCGTCGTACGTCATCTGGGCATGGTCGACCCCTAGCACAAAATCAACACATTAGTCTTTCCTCTTTCCTGTTATAGTAGAGTATCTGCTGAACATGGCATCTCACAAGACACTTTAGTTTACCAATGTGCTCTCCACAGGCCTCACAGTATTCTGCATACAGGGACTCAAAGCAGCCACAACAGTAGGGCCGACCATCTTTCATGATGTACCGCTGGCCACCCAAAACGGTTTCGCATTCAAAGCAGGAAAAGTGCTTCATGTGCCAGTGACGACCTTCCGCCTCTGTGCACTCGTCAGCAAAAATAATCTAAGGGGAGAAATGTTTTTTTAATTAGTGTATAAATGAGTTGTTGTTTATGAAAATAACATTAATAGTACTATATGTCATCAGTGTGTGCAACAACAAAACGAGACAGTGACCTCAACCCTCACGTCTACGCTTACCTCATCACAAGCTGAACAGCGAGGCTTTAGCAATTCAGCATGATGTCTCCCACAGTGAATCTTGCCCTCGTGGTAGAAGTAGATAAGATCTACCAGGAGCTCGTTACACGTTGAGCATGCAAAGCATGCTGGGTGCCAGCACAGTCCTGGTCCGGCTCTTGAGGCAAACACTGCCATCTCTCCTCCGCTGATACTCTCCCCACACTGGATTTGAAAAGAAACATCATTAGCCCAGTTACCAGGAATGCTGGCACGTTTTATTGCAAGCCACACATCACGTTGTTTGGAGTCATACGTGTTCACAGATGGCGTGAAGCGCAGCCCTGGGCAGCAGTGTTGGGGCTCCCCGGCCCAGCGCCTCCTTCTTCCTCTGCACACTGAACACATGGAGCTCCTTCTTCTCATCTTCACTGAGGGACTGGCAGTAGCGCACCTAAAACAGAAATGGATAAATGTGGCTGAGATGGAACAGGAGTCTTTCATTGTCCGGGTGTACATTTAGACCATCGAGTAACCTCTGCCTCTTTTGCTGGATGTGAAATTTTGGCATGTTTTTGTGTAACGATGCTTAATGAGTGGGAATGGAACATTTACGCAAACAAGGTCTGTGTTTAGAATAAAATCAAGACTAACACACACACACATACACACAGACCTCAAGCTGAGACATGCAAGCAATGCCATGGTGCCTCAGAAAACAATAGTGGCACACACAAAAGTGCCTTACAGCAATGTCCTTAGCCACTCCGGCCCCTGCTAGTAAACCACAGCAATGTGAGGAATCTCTGTGCCACATGTTGTGCTGAGTCCCCCAGTAACATCATAAAATCATCGGCTCAAATGTCTCATTGTACCACCACCCACAGAAGAACATGGAAACAAAGATCACCTCTGTGATGGCTGGGGGGAATGCAGTGAGTGAGGCCAGGTACGAAAAGCCATGAAGTTAACAGGCACCCAAGTTAGTTCACCACTCAGGAGCAATTTGAGCATGGGTCAAAATGTCATACATAAGCCCATTTCAATGCAACTATAGTTCAAACAACAAAGCTTTCTTTTTTAGTTTCTTCCTCGGGTCACTTTGGAGGTGTTGGACCCTGTGGCTTAATGCTTTATACCAGAACCATACCACGCATAGAGCTAGGGTTTTCCTGACTTGATTCTGGTACTGTGATTAACCTGCTCATTCCAAGGCAGGCTGTGTTTAGTGATCATATTTACTTTCTGTTAACTAATTTTCCCATCAGTTCCATTTCCCATGCTTGTGTAAACAATATGACTACTTTGTCCATTACCGATCTTACCTCATTGTCATGGGGAGGCAGTTGGTATAAGAGTTGTTTGATGCGGTGTTTCTCTCCAGGGCTGTTAACATAGGGAACCTTATCCTCTGCCAGGCAAGAGAAGTACAACTGGACCTGTAAGACAGAGCGGGAGAGATGAGGCTTGAGACTGAAATGGTCCTGAAAAACAGAGGGGACATTTTGGAAGATATCTTATTGAAGTGCGGAATCAACTGCTACCATAACGAAAAAGTTGAGGATACAGTTTATGATGCAACCTCTTGTAATTTTCTCACATTTTATTTGGTAGATATGTATGGTAGATATGTACCTCCTTTCAAAATATTAACAGTACCCAAATGACAGGGGCCCAGACTGAGTTACATCTCCACTATGCCATTATATCATCTGACCATGACCGTATAGGTCCACCATTTTGACAAGATAACTTTATTACCACTACTGACCTGCCATCATGAGTCCACACTGTTTTGTCATTCTGTTCTGGGCAGAGATGCTTTCCGTACTGGGAGTGCCCTGCTAACACGTGACCTTTGTAAGGGGGACCAGTTTATGAGCACTGGTCATAACATTTACTAGATAAAAGGAAAGAATGGGCTAGTGTCCTCTTGCTTAAACAGCAACATCCTGCTATTATTCAGCCTGTCTACTGGCCTACCATTTAAACCTGACAATGAGAAGGATCATAAATCATGATAATTTTATGCTAATATTACCACCCACTCCTCTCCCTGAGGCTTCTTGCTAATACTGTTTTTGAGTGTCTGTGTACTTCCCCGCATTGATCACCCATAATGTTCAGGGTAATTTACAGAACGGCAGTTGTAAAGACATTACAATTGCCCCTCCACATTTAACACAAGCGCAGTGACTCCAGCTCATATGGCTTTGCGCCTTTTCTCGCCCCACACCCCTGATTACAGTCACATGTGCTCCTCAGACCAGCTGGGAGATTCGAAAGCCCCTGAGATAAGTGTCAGGGCCTTCCCTGTTGACTTGGACCAACGCCACATCACAGTGCCTTTAAGCCACGAGAGGCCCATGTGTACAGAGTGGCCAGCAGAAACGCAGCCATCGCCTCCAGGGTTCCTCACGCTGTTCCTTCAGCTGGCGGCTGGTACTGATCCTTTCAGGTCTTCGTCTGCCAGCTTGCAATAATGACTTGCAGACTTTCCATGAAACAGTTTGTAAATAAAAAAAAAAACAAAAAAAAAACATCCTGTTTCCAAGTGCCTGTGGGGTGGTGTCTACTCTATGCCTAGCTTCTCTAGCAAATGAGTTGGCTCATCTAATCATAATGAATTAGACCAAGCTTGCTGTCCTGATGGAATGACTGACCTACTTATTGGTATTTTAAATTAAGATTGCTTCAAAGGTGCTAACGGCACTCTATAGTCCACATATTGTATTAAAATATGGTGTGAAAAACAATCATTGGCAGGATACATGTTCTCTAATTTGTCCCCATGAACAGTGTTCACACTGCATTCCCGATGCAGCATTTTATTTTTACACATGGACATCTGCTCTGGCGATTGTACCTTGAGGAGACTGTTTCCTTTTTTGTTAACGTTGCTGTTCTGTAACTTTCACCAGCCTTTGCATTTTCTTCGGAACAATAAGCTCACCTGTTCAGGTCGCAGTCCCGGCGGAACCCAGGTGTACTCCTCCAGCGCGCAGCCTGAGTCGTCATCGGAGGTAGAGCTTCTCTGGAAGCCGAGAGTGAGTTTGCTGACCTTCTGCTCCATGTCCAACTGCCTTCCACCCCTGTGGAAACCCCCAGGATTCTCCAGGTTCATCAGACAGACTTCCTACACATAAAGAGTGATCTGTTAGTCATGGAACCACATCCTATGACCATAGCTATAGTTAGAGACACTGGAATGCTGTTTTTCCCCCATTAAAAAGCTCACATTTACGATCAGAATGCATAGTCTTCTCTTGATGTAGCAGGGAGGGCTGTAAAATACATCTCATTTGTGAAAGTGTTTTGTTTTTTTGCACTGTTATTGTCACTGTGTGTCATTCAGAGGTCTACCCAAAACTATTTTGATGTGTGCTCCAAGTTCCAAGTTACTGAGATGCACGTGATGACTTCTTTACTAAAGATATTTTACTTTAATGTCTTTTTCTGCTTGTTACAATGAAAGAATTGTAACTTTTCTAAAAAAAACCCTTTAGATGTTCCCTTTACAGTTAACCAACACCAAAACAAGATTTGAAATATCGTGTGGAGTACTTAACTGACATGCATACAGTTGGGGTATCCCTTGATTTAAAAAAAAACAAACCCTGCTGTAGCATTGTGGTCATCCTTCAGCTGTACAGACTTAAACTGTATGAGTTCATTCTTGCCCCTGTCTTGCCACCCCTGCTCCCTTCACTCCCTACTGTGCTGGAGTGGACAGCTGAAAACACCAGGCACACTTGATTGTACCCTTTGAAGTTTACAGGCGCGATGGTTTGAGGTAACATGATGTGTATTCTTGATTGTTCGGAGTGTTTGTGGTTCACTTCTGTCCACACACGCACACCAGAGGCCATGGTGCAGCTGTATGAAATGTACATCAGCAGGTAGCATTTCATCCAGAATCATCCACCCCACCCACCCCAAATTCTTTGAAATGAGTAACTGCACTCTGTGCCCAAGAGTTTCTGGCTGTTCATAATCGGAGTCCTCAGGGCAGAAGCAGCCAAGCCAGAGTCGTATCTCACTCCACAAACAGCCATGTCCTGCTCATGGCGTTAGAAATCATCACGCACACGAAAAAAGGTGGAGGAACATAAATGGAAGCACTTAATGGTAGGCAGTAGAACTGGTTAAGGGATCAGATTTGGGGTCTCTAATTGAGTCCCAAGTAACATTTTGAGATGTTTATCTCGTCTTTGATTTCTTAACTAGTAAGACAAGTTCCATTATCTCCTTTGAGGTATTTAGTGCCCTCAAACTGATATTTATGTACAATAAACAACACATTCCTGCTATATGCATTTTACCTGCAAAAAAGACAAGAACAACCACGCATTCCCATTCCTTCTGAAATGTAACTCACAGGCAGAATAAGACAGAAAAAACAAGAACTTATCAATATATTTGAATGAAATTACCAGCTTGCCTCAGTGTTATGTTCCTTAAGGATAACTAGATTCACAGTATTGCGAAATATGGCAACACTCCTTGAGTTGAACCTGCTCCTTAAACACCTAAAACCTGCTCCTTTCCTAACGCTTTACTCGATCTGCATCACAGCGGGTCATATGCACACCTGTGGTGTTCCACTGGAACATATGAGTGAGCACCTGTATCCTAAAATGGCCATGTGTCTCATGAATGACTGGAAGGAATCTGAAAGCCTGTTATTTAGTGTGTGCAAGCATGTGTGTCCCACTCCAGCTGTAGAACACCTCCAGCAGTAAGCGTTTAAACATCCCCCTCTTTTGTAGAAACCCTTGTTAACATGGCTTTGGTAGGCTAAGATGCATATCTTTTTAGAGCCACCCCCAGAGAGCCTGAATTCCCCTGAGCTACAGGCGGTACACCAGGGGGGCTCTGGGAAGCTGAGGATAGGTGGGTAGGAGGACTTCCATAGAATGTCACCAGTAGTGGACCGACCTTCTCCACGGGAATGGAAATGACTAAGCTAAATATGTCTCAATTACATGCTTAGTATGGACCCATTCTTTTAAACATGTCAATTGCTTGAAGACTTTGGGGGGGGGGGGGTCTTGTCAGCTGTGATGCAACCTAAGGTGATGAGGTCAGGCCCTTCAAAACTGTTTTCCAGACAGTTTTTAATAAACATTGGATTCAGATATTCTTTTCAAATGCGTGCCAATGTGTCCCAGTGGCTTTTCTGTAGAAATGCCAGGACTTGTTGGATTTGGAACAGTCTAAAGCAGCGTCGGCCTTCGAACCTGACTAGGGCCCTAATGACAAGAACAGGATCCCTGGCACAAGTACTACATGTCTGTGCTCGGCAAACACCCACCTCGGCAAAATGTTTTTTTCTCCATTAGAGTATTCAGTGAAATGGCTAATGAGTCCAACAAAAACCAGGCCAGATTGTCTCTTATTGATAGAAATACGTTCCAGAAAGCAGCTTTAACTTGTTCTAGAGCAAGTGGAGACAGGGAGTTTGGAGGTGGTGTTGTGCCCCCAATCCCCCCTAAAATGACACAGGAACCATCTGGAGAAGAATATACCATTTTTAAATCACCCATTTTCTAGAATTATTAACCACCATTACAATTGCTGTCTGAATGCACACGTGCCAATTTCATCATTCACTATCCACTAATAGTGCTTATATATAACCCAAATAACACTTCTTTCATTTTAAACGTGTTGTTGTAGAGTGTTATATTTCTCATCTGATGAATAAAGTGTGTGTGTGTGTGTGTGTGTGCGTGTGTGTGGGTGGGTGTGTGTGTTAGAAAAATGCATATAAAGTCTGCAGGACAGCACTATTGGCCCATTCTAAAACATTTTGATCATCCCACGATAAAAATCAAAGGTCAAGGAGTATTCCATGGCCAAATGGTTAAAAGCCTTGTCATTGTAGCTAGAAAACGACCACCTGTACTCAGACAGACTTTCGTATGGCAGCTGACTAGCACTCTGGTATTTACCCTCAGTTTCTCAATGGTCAGTCACACACCTCCTTTCCTCTCTCACACCATGTTTTCTACAGTTAGGTCAGCCCCTTAGACAGACGCCTCTATGCCACATTTACACTTAAGTACAGAGTCTTTAAAATGGGCAATTTAAGAAAAAATCTAACTTCAGAAAGTAAAACTCATGCTAATATACAAGCAATTTGTTTTTGTCATGGGGCACATAATGAAAAAAAAAACGTGTATATAATTTAACAGGTTTCAGAATGTATTCATTAATTCGCTTTCCTTATTCTCCTTTTTTGTTTTATTTCCTTTTGCTTTATTTCCTTTTTTGTTATTTAAAGTTATTCATGTTTTCCTAATCACCTTTCTTCCGCCCTTACCTCTCAGTAAGAATGTCTGAAAGATGAAGGCTTTTTCAAAAATCTTCTTTTTCCTATTGTAAACTGGTCCCGGGGTCACGCATCCTCCAGGGTGACATATTCCACTCTTTTCATATCTCAGTCCACCAGAGCAGATCACCAGCAGGCCTCTTATTGCATTTACCTCCAGAAATGTCAGTCTGATGAATGTCCATATCAACCATGCAGCTGGGTGTGTGTGAAAGAGAGAGAGCAGGAGCAGACGAGAAGAGCGGCGTGGCCAGATGGCTGCTGTACTTACTCCTCTCCTGTGGAGCTCTGGCTGGGAGCCACGCCCTCAGAACCCAGCCTCAGCCATTCAGCTTCAGCCACCCCCCCCCCCCCCCCACACTTCAAACACTGGGTCCTTTCCCTCCTGAGCTAGCTAGCCTTCTTCATACCAAGTAGCCTGTATGTAGAGTAATGCCTCATTATTCATCGTCTCTCAAGTTCTACTTAGCCGCTAGGACTGTGCAAAAATAAATGTGGAGACAAAGCTGGGATTTTAGAACAACAAAGTGGTCCCACTTGGTTGTCTGTATGGAGACATAGGAAAGGAGTTTGCCTAGATTCAGAGCTGGAGCTCTTAACTGATTTATTTGCCACAATTCCTGGTATATTACATCTCCTTTCTGATGCACACAACCACCACCAATGTGAGAAGGCCATGGCATTCCTGTCTGCATGACTCCTTCCACTGAATGGCTATTAAGCATCAAGTGTCTCAACATGCTTGGATAATCTCTGTGCTATGTTGTGCAATCATACAAACACCTGTTAGTATTGGTGTACAGGATATTAAAGTACTTTTCCACTGGTGATGCAGACCATTATGTCTCAGATACCTACAAGTAGGAACAATAATGCATGATGGGAATGTGTGGTAGTTTTGTGAATGGGTAGTAGTTCTATTTCTCTGCTTTTTCAATGTAGATCACCTTTGCAAGAAATTGCAAAGTTCGATGCTCCCTATTTTTGTATTAACCATCTTTAAAGTACCTGGTGTGTATGTAGTAACACACTTAAATATCTCAATGAAATCTCACTGAGATGTATCCTCTGGATTTAGATGTGTTGCCTCATGCATTAAATTAAATATACTAAAACTGGCCCAAGGCAGTTTCATACAGCTTCCTTCCCTCCCAAAGCTGAATAGGTCCTAGCTAAAGTCAGTCTTTCACCTCCCCGTCAACAATGACGTCAGCAGGTCCATGCCACTGTGCAAAAAGAAAGGCTCAACATGAAACCTGGGGCACTGTTTACCATATGAATCAAAGGGACAGCTCCTATCTAAATCAACCACTTCCACAAGGAAGCTTCGTGATTATTTTCCGATTATATTAGCAATCAGCAATGCAACGAGTAAAAAGCAGGGTGAAATAAACACGAAACTTGTCTTAAATGCATTTGTTTCAAAAGCAGCATTATTGTACAGTGCCAAAATTATGAAGTAACCTCTCAAAATGAGAACGTTGAAAAAACCATTCATGAAGTGGCCCATTTACTAACCTCAAAGAATCCCGAAGGATCTAAGTAAAAAGACAGTTGACCTCATCTTCCCTATAATTTCCTGAGGAATGTGCAAAAGGTGAAGGCCTTCCTGTTGTTTCAATAAACAAAGCTTAAAGTTTGGCTTCAGTTTCGAGGGTCCAGGCAGGGTGCTTGTTTCCTAAACGATGGGTGATGGAGGAAAACGAATTCTCCTTCACAGGGTGGTCTTTATGGGAACCCCAACCATTTCACTGCAAACCAAGATGTTTACACTCATGAAACAGAAGCCCCCCCCAAAGACAGCAAAAGGTGTCCGATTCCACAGCCTTTTTAATTGAAGCGACGTAGCCTCAGTCACCTTGACTCAAACATCAGCTGACCTTGTCTTCTTTCTTTATTTTTTTTCCTCTTCCCCCACCCCCTCCCCATTTAGCTGCTCATCAGATAAAATATTTAAAACTGTAAGCTTTGATTTTGAGGTGTTTAACTGAAAGAAGGGTTTCTATCCCGTTCTTCAATTAGAGGGTTGGTAATATGCACTGTGACCATTGCAAGCCTCTGAGCACAAAGCCATTGTTGCAGTCAAGGGCACAGAGATTCAATCCCAGCAGGACTGAGTCTGAACTACATGCTTTTGTGCTCTGAATGGGAGAATTCACACTCCCTTGCATTAGCAAGTCTTTGAGAGATAAACAACTCCACATCCTGCTGAGAGGATATTCATGTACCTTGAGGGGTGGTGGTCAAACCCCTACGCATCTCTGTTTAGGGTAGTCAGTGTACTGACAGAATGTGTTTTGCAGAGTCCACTGATCTTGACAAGGGTTCTAAGAAATCCCTGGCTACTGATAACGAAACAGAACTGTCAACTGCCACTCTAATTGGTCCAGTGGACTACATCTTTGTACTGCTTCAGGATGCCTCTTCTGGGAGAGTCCTTGTCTTTTTATGTAATGAATCTATAGTCTGTGTCCACAACAAACTGCTGTCATGTAGTGTCTCTGGATGACAGCTTTCCCCATTTGAGCTGAATCTCAAGTCAACTTCTGTCTTGGCCTGTACACAGTACATGTGCCAATTATGTCATTTTACAAAATCTTGTGCCCATATCCTTTGTTTCCATTAAACAAACAATAGCTGTTCCCTTGAGCATGCTTGAGAGATTTCACATTGCCTGCCGAAGCTTGACCACAATACACAAAAATGTGAGTTAATTTAAATTTTTAACTTTGCTCCTCAATAAAACAAAATTCCCAAATCAGTCAAGGTGATTTACATTGGCCATTAACAGCGCAGGGCTCTATTGTTAGAGAACTGGCTCTTGTTTCTCAGTACAGGACTGACCTGAGATACTTGTGAAATATAAAAGAACATGCATCCCTGACCTTTGGTTGTTCCTTAGCTCCACAGAGTCATAAATCTGCCCCCTGCTCTAACAGCCCACCCCAAGCTCCTGCTCATTTTGAACTCATGTTCAGAACGACCCAAACAGCAGCTCACACCTGGCTTTAACCTCCATGAACTGTAAAACAGACGTTTTGACCCAACGTGTCCAAGCTCACTCCAGAGCCCATAGTTGAAATGCTCTAGCACTGGATGGGCAAGAGCTGAGTGCTAAAGTCACATTCTTCAGCCACCCAGTTTAACTCATTCTCTAAGGACCTGTTAGCTTCTCCTGTCCCAAGAGAGTGAACTATATTTGACAGTGTCCTAAATTCAGCTACGTTTGTGGGCCGATTGTCACGTGGACAGCTGTGTTTTCTTTACTCGTGCAGTTAGCTCCCCCAGTGTCTCGGGTGTCAAAACTGGACATTAGATCTGGTCATGTTTTCAGAGTTACAAAGTAAATGTATAGTTTCACAAATCTTTGAAAAGGTCATGACCCACTGTGTAAGGACTCTCACCCAATTAGAATATGCTGCAGAGGCTGACAAGGTTATACCACTGCATTATACTGCTGTTTATTGCAGGTCATAGCTATTGTTTAAAACAGTACCTAGTTGTGTGCTAAGCATCTTATAAAAGTAAGGTTCTTTAAAGACTTTAATGACCTGTCAGTGGCCATTATCAAGACACAAGCACAACAAAGGAGTCCTAAAGGCCAATAAAAGACTATCATCCTACTGTAATAACAGTCTTCTATGCCTGAAGAGTGTAGGAAGAGGTCAGCTGATGGAGTGTCTGTTACTCTGATATTGACTTAGAAGCTGGTGCCGACAGTCCTCCCTCACTGAGCCTGCTGGTCCTGTAACCCTCAGATAACCCCGCATAATGCATCTACTGTGGCCATCAGCCTGGTGTGCAGAGAGCACAGGAGGCTGTGGAGAGGATTTCATTCTAAAATATCTACCGGTTGGCTCAGTGCCATTGCTTTTTATTCATTAGCAGATCTCCCACAACCTGCTAAAAGATAAAACTTTTTTTTTAAATTTTGATGTTCTGTAGATAGTTAACCTTATGCACATTTGAATGTTTTCAAACAGGCACTGCCTTAGCTAAACTCAGCAGATCATAAGCAGTACATGGATCCAATAGACCCAATGAGGGCAGCTTGACAAATCACATTCTGTAGCTGTAAGGAACTAACTACATATAACTATAGCTAGAAACATGCCAAAAACGCCAATTTGTTCTTTTGTACCTACCTGATTTTTAAGTGCCTAGTTATAACTGGTGATATCTAGGTAACTACTTGCTTGACTCTTATTTTGTAATACTGTATATGCCTCAGAATTCCATTTCAGACTTTCCAGTTTCCAGACATGTAAATATCTCCCTTAGTTGTTGGAATTCAGAAGGAATAGTACAGGTGCTCTCCTACTTGACAGTACTCAAAGATAATGTGCAATATACTTTACATGTAAAATATGTTAAATGTAATTTAGCACAACTGGATGTTATGTCTGCAAAAAGTGCTAAAAAGCCCCCCAGACAAACCCATAAGATGGAACAGATTTAGACGTCATTTAAGACCAAGTGATTGTGAGCTGCAGTTCTACATGAGGGAAAGTCTACAGTGGACCCTCTTCAAAGTTGAAATCTAGTTTATATAAGACTACAGTTACCCGGGAGCAATGAAACCTTCTGCCTCCTCTGCTGGTCTATAAGACAGGACATTGTATTTCACTCTATTTGACACCTTCTCACCTAGCTGTAAAAGAGACAAGCTCGCTAAGAACAATGGGAAGACAGACACACATCCCCAGGCTGTTAAGGACAGGAAGCCCGTTTATATTGGCATGCCATAACTACACAAAGACTGTGGCAGTTTGCTCACATACACTTAGGCAACGGGGGTCTTTGGGCAAAACACATGCACTCTGAGCAGTTTGTTAATAATTTAACAGTCAGAATTAGAGTTAGACATTTAATGACTGTTCCAAAAACACTTTCTGTAGGGAGCTACATTATAGAAACATACCAATGGTGACGTTTCATTCATATTTCTACCTACCTGTATTTTAAAATGTAAATGTACTTTGATGGCTATATAACTGTACTTTTTACAGTTACTTTATAATAAATGCCTTAGAATTCTTAAACCTGAACGTCTCAAACCTGTTTCCAGTTCGCACACATATGAATATCTCTCGGAGCTGTTCGGCTTCAGAAGGAATAATATAGGTGTGTTCACACTCAACACTCAGAAACAGTTAACAATGTTTCCCAGCCCAGGATCCCTCTAATCATTAACATTCCTTAGAGAAGTGCTCTGTTACAGTCTTTTATAACCAGCTAATTGAACACATGCCTCTGTGGCCATGCACAGGGAGAGCACTCGGGGGCTGTGTGCTGGATGCTGCAGTTTAGGTCTGCCTTAATTGGGCATAATTTAAAGTCATTAGGAACAGCAGTAAAGTCAAAATAAAGCGGGGAAAAGGGGGATGTATTATTCCTTAACCCTAACCCCCATACTGATCCCAGACACGGGTCTTTATTAAGACTTGCTAGAGGTGTACGTCATCATTAGGTTGTGGGTCCTTGCAGAGCCCCTGTGTGTTATTGTACACCCTGCGCCCTGTATGGATAATACATAATTCTGAAATAGAGTCTGCCAAATGAATTAGTTGGTCTATCAGGCACATGCAGAAACACATTGCCAGCCTCTCTCCCATATTAAGTTGTCGTCAGCTCTGCACTGGCCATGTTGATGAATTTGACCTGTGGGAGGACGGTTGCCTGGTTTTGGTCCACTGCATTGACAGGCTGGTTGACCATGGCCATGGGCTGGGCTGACCTCCGTGTGTCACCCAGACACCATTGACATGGGGAGCCGTTGTGGTGCAGTAAAGGGCAGCTTCACTGGATCTCCCAAGCTCTGCATGGCTGTTGCCTTACTGCCTGTCCATTGTACACACTAAATTGCATTTTACTCTGGCCACAAAAGGCCAACCTTCAACCACCTTTAACTGCAGTTTCCTATTGTTCTTTCCAAAGCAGAGCAAACACTGTAGACAACTGACCTGAAAATCATTTCTAGGGATACATTTCTTGTGGATACATTTTTAAGTGGGAATCATAGGTCCTGTCCTTAACTCTATCATTTAAATGCACTGTGTTTCTTCTTACATTCAAAAATTACTTTTTCCTCAGAAGAGGCATTGTTCCTATTTTCTTTTCTTTTCTCTCTTTCTCTCTCTAAACTCTGTCCAGATTGATCATGGATTTCTGTGTGTGTGAATCCTGTTTTCAGACATCGTTCTATTCTCTTTCTCAAGCTGCATAGGATTGTTTGTAGCATACTTTTCTTAATACTCTAGCCAAAACTAGAGAACGACTGATTTTAATGCTAATTCACAAAGGGAATACACAGAGACACCCAGCACAGCAAAATGTCCTTTTTCTCCTTCAGAAGAAACCCTGTCTGCTTCTTTGTATTAAATGCAGAACATTGTACATGGCGTTTTTCTTGTATGTTACATTTAAAAGGGCAATGGCTGGGAACACTGATTAAAAAGAATCAGCTGAGTAAATAATGGGTGTGTGCATGTACAGTATCTCAGCTAAGGGCGTGTATGTGTGTGTACGTGTGTATACGTGTGTATGTGTGTGAGACAGACCATGCACATCTGGTTGTCTGCCATTCCACTGTTTTCATTCAGCCTCCAACAGGAAGACAGTGTGAGCATTCCAAACAAACGCACCACTCTTTGAACCTCCACCCTCCCTCCATGTGGGCTGGAGGCAACACACTCATCTTTGTCCCCCACCCCCACCCCATTGGTGTTAGCTGGGGATGACACAGGGAGGTATGTCCTCATTTTGCTTTGGTCAATATTGACCCACCTGTATGCTGACCCCAGATTCTGCTGACCCTCAGTTCTACCATAAAACCCTGTGGGTGAAACTCTCACAGAAGTAGGTGATTGCATAGGACAGATTTCACATTTTTATTTTAAAATGAGGAAATGAGTTTAATTTAATGTAGACATGATTAGATACTATACATGTTTATTATTGAAAACACATGTCTGTACCTCTTTTCTTCAGAACATATGTCAGGTTTCATGAGAAGATTCTCACTGCTAATTTGGTTCACATCGGCTAATTTAGTGAAAATAATTTACGTTTAGTGGTCAAACCTACAATTGAAGAAAAAGATCGTTTTTTTCAAGCACAAGAAATGGACTGGGCTACAAGAGTTGTAGCTTTATTCTATTTCCTCAGTCTGGTTATTAAAGCAGGCCAGGAGGCAGTGGGCTCTGTGGGTAAAATTCCACAATCAAATGTCAGGCTGGACAGTTGCTCATATCATATCTCAAGTCATTAGTATAAGGAACACTTTTAGAAGTGTTTGTAAAAAGACACTTTACCAATTTTTTTTAAAGCCTGTTGGTCATAAGTGTACCATGATGCTTTGCTGTCCACTTACAATTGCTTTTCCTAATCAGCTTTGGGGAATTTCTTGCTTAAGACACTTAACCATTCTTTGCAGAGGTAAACCATGGTAAGCACATCTGAAATTCCATTCCTAATGGAAGTAATCAGCGTTAGTCAGTAAGACCAGCATGTGCTCCTCACATATGGAAGCCATGATCTTTATAAGATTAGTAAGAACAACTGAACTGTTGTTTCGCGCAAGATGCAGCAAACAGGCATCGCTTTGGTGAAGTCTAGTGCTCTCCACAAGCAACATCATCCCTTCCGTTATACAGAATGGAAAAAACATGATCTGAATTCACACTGAGATGTGGTCTTGGGCTTTGTTTGGAGTCTTGTTAGAGAGACATGGGCGTTGTGCTCTCTCAGCTGTCTATCATCCCTTAACAACACTCCTCACTGTGATGTGCTGGCCACATTCACCCAGAGCATGTCAGACTCAAGAGGCCTGACATAAAATAACTACCAGACCATTTCTTCTTGTGCAACAGTTCAAGGACTAACCAGCCGAATACCGTCTGGATGAGCTATATCACCAGCAGCCTCTAATCGCCACTGAATAATGCTCTGCATGTGTCCAGCACGAGGCCAAAGCCACACCTCTTTACTAGACTGGATGCCTCTTTACCAGGCTGGAGGCCAAAGCCACGCCTCTTTACTAGGCTGGAGGCAAAAGCCACGCCTCTTTACCAGGCTGGAGGCCAAAGCCACGCCTCTTTACTAGGCTGGAGGCCAAAGCCACGCCTCTTTACTAGGCTGGAGGCAAAAGCCACGCCTCTTTACCAGGCTGGAGGCCAAAGCCATGCCAATTTACCAGGCTGGAGGCCAAAGCCACACCTCTTTACCGATGGACCAACTGAATTCAAACTGTATTCTGCTCTATTCTAGCTTCCCCAGAATGAGCAACTGTGATATGCAAGATGGGAGAAATATGCCAGCAGAGGTTTGCTGCATTTTTCTGTGCAGTGATTATATTTGACTCCATGCAAACACAAACCTACTTAAAGGCACCCAGAGCTCCAGTCAAAGCTGCTACCCTGGGTTTTGAAAGACAGGGTTATTCAGAATTATACTTGGCTGTTCTTTTATTTCTCTTGTGCTCTCCTCTCTTCTCCTCTCCTCCACTCCCTTCTCCTCTCCTCTTCTCTTCCTCTCCTCTCTTCTGCTCTCCTCCTCTCCTCCTGTCCTCTCTTCTCCCCTCCTCCTTTCCTTCTCCTCTCCTCTCTGAGTGTGACTGCATACAAAGCTGCTAGAGCACTGGGTTTGGAGCAGTTAGTATGAGAAATGAGCAGGCAAATGGTGATTAATTCAGGCTCACACAAACACCACTGTGTATGTTGTGCTGGCCAGTGCATTAAATCAACAGCGAGACATACACACACTGGCACTGGAGCATATCTCTCGACTCCCAAGTCGTGCGCGCACACTCGTGGCATGTTCCATCTGTTTACATTTCAATGCAGACATGTTCCTGTAATCTCGCTCCAATCTAACACCTCACTAAACACACACATATTAATGTCCTCCTGTGTGAGGGGGTCAGGGGTAATCTGCATACTAATGCACTCATGAGTTGCTGCTGCCCAGACCTTTGTGAGAACACAAGGTGGCAGAGAGAGACTGTATCAGTCAGAGAGACCACATCAGTCAGAGAGAGACTGCATCAGCCAGAGAGAGACCACGTCAGTCAGAGAGAGACCGCATCAGTCAGAGAGAGACCACACCAGTCAGAGAGAGATAGCGTCAGCCAGAGAGAGACAGCGTCAGTCAGAAAGAGACTACATCAGTCAGAGAAAGACCGCGTCAGCCAGAGAGAGACCACGTCAGCCAGAGAGAGACCACGTCAGTCAGAGAGAGACCACGTCAGTCAGAGAGAGACCGCATCAGTCAGAGAGAGACCACACCAGTCAGAGAGAGACCACACCAGTCAGAGAGAGATAGCGTCAGCCAGAGAGAGACAGCGTCAGTCAGAAAGAGACTACATCAGTCAGAGAAAGACCGCGTCAGCCAGAGAGAGACCATGTCAGCCAGAGAGAGACCACGTCAGTCAGAGAGAGGCTACGTCAGCCAGAGAGACACCACGTCAGTCAGAGACCACGTCAGAGAGAAACCACGACAGTCAGAGACAGACCACGTCAGTCAGAGAGAGGCTGCATCAGTAAGAGAGAGACCACGTCAGTCAGAAAGAGACTACATCAGTCAGAGAAAGACCGCGTCAGCCAGAGAGAGACCGTGTCAGCCAGAGTGAGACCGCGCCAGTCAGAGAGAGACTACGTCAGTCAAAGTCCACGTCAGCCAGAGAGAGACCACGTCAGTCAGAGACCACGTCAGAGAGAAACCACAACAGTCAGAGAAAGACCGCGTCAGTCATAGAGAGGCTGCATCAGTCAGAGAGAGAACACATCAGTCCAAAAGAGAGCATGTCAGGCTTGTGGGCCCTGTTTTTCATTTATGAGACTCTGGATTTAAATAGTAAAAATAAAAAACAGCAAATAAAAGTGTGATGAAAAACAAATCAGTATAGAACCAATTCTCTGGTCACACTTGCGGTGAAGTTAGTACTCCATAAAGATAAATACAGTACAGAAATCACAAAAATACCTAAAAAACAAACCTTTTCTAACACTACCAAGAATTTACTCTATAAGAGAATAGAATAAAACAGCTGCCACTAACAATACAAAGTTTTCCTCCTTATTTAGAGTGTTGGAACCTTTGCCCAGGTCTTAGTAGTGCTAGGGGGTTCTTACCAAGGCTAGGCTACATTTTTACGAGCAGGCCTACTACCTTTTCACTTTGGCTGGCATATCACCATCACACCTGGATAGCAGAAAAGTTTATTTGTTTTATAATTGTTTCACATAGCTGATGGAAATTTTCTGAGTAATGCTCTGTCAATGGCTTCTTTTTACAGTGCCAAATAAGAGTATGCTTGCAATTACTGATATTACCACTAGAGGGCAACGTGACATTGCGTTCTCCGTGAGGCAGTGTTTCTAGACATTTGCGTATTCCTAAAAATGTAGCTATCTTAAAAGGTTTCCTTCAACAATCGTCGAAATGTATAGGGATATTCGCCCTCAATCTATTATTTTTCGCACCAAAATTTAAAGCAACCTCATAAAACCTTTCTCCGTTCATTCCAGCTTCTGAGGCGAAGGATGTTACTTTACCACCTCCCCTCTGACAAGCTGAACTGAGGTCAGTGCAACACACCGTGTAATTCTCTTTAAATGCCAGCTGTGATCATGGAGCCTGATCTAAAAGTTGTCTTAATATATGGAACCCGTGACAATACAAATGAACACGTGGGATATGTAAATCGTATTGACTTTTGATATGTTTTCTAAGTGAGGCCAGTTGGCATCGTAGCCATATTTTGATTATAGGTAACTGTGACTTGAGCAAAACTGTAATAAACGATTTATATTCAGTTAGGCGTAAACTGGTAAAGTGCTTCTTCATTTTACAGAAACGTTTGTTGAAGAACGTATTTATAAAAATAAACGTGCCCAAGACTAAGGTCACATTAGCGCAGCAGAGATGTGTATTCGTAGGCACACCGCACAGAGCAGTTGTCACGAAGTGACAGGCAACAGCTGAGAGCTGAGTCCCCAGTTTACACCAAACTAAACTGTTTCAAAGGCCGATATTCTACGAATCTGAATTCTACACCCATACACATGTTTATTAATATCCCAGTTGATTTTCCATTTAATGTTCCAGTTAATTATTAGAATTACCAATTAGAATAACCAATATTTACGTATAGGTATAGTCAGTGTGCAATTAAAACATTTTAAAGTTAGATTAACTCTAATACATTTCGACCACAGATTTTGTCCGTTTACATGCCTGGCCACCTTACGCGCTGTGTCAAGCCCGAGGGTATAATGTTGTGGAAGAACTATGCTAGGAAAAACACCGTTATCAACAGAGAAAGTATGTACCGTCTACGTTAAACAATCTACAGACCTACCTGAAAGTTTGGCAAAAAGCAAAAAAAAAAAAAGTATGATACTCCTTTATAGGAATGCACAGATCACGTTAGGTCTCATTGGCATTAAAATGGTCCACAGAGGAGAAATTCAGCGCGAGGCATTGTCCAGCACGGCACAGATATTCCGGTGAAGAGTTTGACGCTGCATGTCCGAAGTGGCACTGTACATACATAAAAGCGACCTAGCTGTGATACTACTTTATCCGAGAGCGAGGGCACTCTAATGGCCTGAGTCGAGCGCACACCGAAATGACATTAACATTGCTCTGCGCCTATTGGTTTAGATTTGCGCCCGCGCCCCCGCCCCCGAGAGGCGCGCATTCTTGGTAGTCTGGAGTAAGTCAGCAATGTGTTGTGATCATTTTCATGCAAGAAAGTAAATGTGTACTCTGTGTTTAGTGGCACGTGGGACAGTAACAACAAACCCCAAAACGAACATCTACAGAGTGTTTGTATATAAATGTCCTGTAACAACACACAAAATAACGCCCTTCTGATTCTTTCCTTATTTGTGTGAGCCTCTCAACAGTGACCAGTCTGCTGTGATCCCTTTCACCAGTCGTAGGCTTGTGGAAACCTGATCAGCTTTTAAAGACTGTTTGCTTTTCACACTGCCTCACTTTGCCAGGGTGACTTGGATATAACAAAAGAAGCCAATTACAAAATGCTCCGAGTTCACTGTAATCGATCTGATCCGGCCGGCTGGAGTGCTAAACCCATTCAGCAATCAACAGAATGTACACAAACTGTGCAATGAGCTACGCAGACCTGGTCTGCCTGACATCGTTTGTGATACTGAACTGAGCCAATGATTATCAGCACCTCTGACAGCAGGGAAGTAATGCTGTAAGGTCAATCAAACCCTTTCATTGAGCAACAATTTTTTGCAGTAGTCGGACCACATAGTAGTAGCTGAATATGAGGTCAGTTTGCAAAAAGGATTTATGATGGTCTAAGCCATGAGTGTCTAACTACAAACAGCTATGGCAAGTATGTAGCAGTCACATATTTGTTGGTTTTACTCTGATAAATATAGGGCCATAAACAAACAAAGCACTGCATTTGTGAGATGGTTGACCTGTAGGTCAGTTTCAGACACTGTTACTAAGGTTATGACCTACTGACCACTCTGTATCTGCCCGTGTCAGAGCAGGGTAAGTGAGACCAGGTTCGGCCAGACGAGACCTGTCAATCACACCGTGCAGGACTAAGAGTTTACAGCATAACAACCAAGCAGACTGTTGTTAACTGATTTCATCTGGAGCAGATGGAGAGAAGCTCTCAGTGCTCTGATCCCAAAGCCCAGCCCCCTTTTGTCTGTTTAGTTGGAGCAACATTGGCCTGAAAGTGCTGTTCCAGGATCAGTCGGTACAGCCCAAATTTTGACCCGAAGCACTATTGGTGGAAATATGTTCCAGGTGCAAAATCAGCATCAGGGAAAGCTTTTGCCAGCACTATTCTCAGAGCACGTCTACTTCCTCAGTTCAGCAGATCGGTAAAGGCATGTGGCCACACCGTCAATCACACCCCCCTCCTTAACCTGTCGAGTTTATGATAGATCATCTGTTCTGCTACAAGCAGAACATAACCTAATAGAAACATGTACAAATATTATTTCTGATATAAACGGTTCACTATAACATACACTCGAGCGAGGCAACAGAACCAGCAACAATGGTGGAAAACGAGGCGAGGTTCCAGAGGTTTCCAGAGGTTTCCAGAGGTTTCCACGGGTCTGCTCCTGCCTAGCTTCAGCTGTAAATAAGTCACTGCAGCTCGTAATGGTATTGTGTGAGTCAGCCATTCTCTCAGTAATAGCCACCATCGCAGATATCATATCTTGCAAGTCCAGTGATTTAAGTGAGCCAATGTGCCTGAGGACATGCTAACCCATTAGCCCAAAGCATAGCCTCTTTCACTTGTCCATATCTGGTCTTTGTCTGCATCTTATCTACCTTTTATCCCACTCCATATTTATGACATGGGATGTAAAAATGCTTTCAACGACATGATTGAGGTGCAAACTATACATGGCTTCATTTAGGCCTACTTTACGGTGGACATAACTTTCATCTATAAACTGTCTGCTGGGGCACTGTCTGAAAGAGGTGCTAGTTTATAACACATTTACAATCCAAACTGTACATCGAAAACATATATCAGAGATAGAAAGAGAAATGACTGCAGTGGACATAATTCTCAACTGACTCTCAACTGACTTAATGAAATATATAAAATTGCTCCTTATGCTATCTAAAAACCTAATTAGTGTATTCGAATCGCTGTAACACAGTGCGGTTGATGAAATAATGAATAACAGATTTGAAAGAACTGCCTGAAATTGCAGTCCTTTAAAAAAAAAAAATAGGTACATAAACCACTAAAGCCGAATGGTAGTGACATGACAAAAGAGTTGTTTTGGTCACGATATTCATTCAAATCAGTTCAATATTTTTGGTGCAACACTGTGTTTACGAGCATGGCTCTTAGTGGTTCAGTTTCTGCGGCCAGGTCCCCATGGCCTCAACTTGATCCACATGATCAGTTTGCAGGTGCGGAATGTCAGGTTAGTGATGCAAAATGCTGGGCAACTGTGGCGATGACGGTGTGTGAAGAGAACACGGGTGAGCTGCCAGCATGTTCACACAGAGCTGCTCAAACGTGGGGCGTGAACCTGCGGAAGCTCGCTGACGCTCCTCCTCTGACGCACCTCCTCTGACGCACCTCCTCTGACGCTCCTCCTCTGACTCACCTCCTCTGACGCTCCTCCTCTGACGCTCCTCCTCGTTGGCTGGGCACTTTCGAACATTGTCCTAACAGTCTTAAACTGTGATATTTTGTTTGCGTCAACAGTTGTCTTCATAACAGATGGCTAAGATCATACAGTGTCATTATTGCAGACCCCAGTATTTGAAATTGTTCATTGACATGCATGTTGCAACTTAATCTGATGAAGTAAATAAGTCAAGTTAAATCCTTCATAACAATGAAGAGTTTTTTTCGGTCGTTGTTTTCTTGTGGCTTTGCACAAATTCCCTTTAAGAACCAGACAGTAAGCAGAGGAAAATGTTACGCACAACATAATTCATAGTGGTGTGCATATGCTTGCATTCAGGAGCCGTTGCTTTCATGCCATGAAAGGAGTACATGTCTTTACTAAATCTTTAATCCTTTTAATAAGATTGACAGCTCACTGCAGCTCCTTGCTAATTAAGCGAAGATGCCATTTTACCACAGACTACGTCCTACCTTCTCCTTACAGTTACATGGCTTATGACCCTCTCCCTTCCTTCTGAGTCTCATGGTGAGCTTTGCACTTCAGAAAGTAAACTCAAGTTTTCATTCTTTCTTTCTTAGAATGGCTTAATAAGAGATTAATCCAGTCCCCCAAAAAATCTTGAGAGCACTCATGTTTTAACAGAAAAATGCTTAACATGGATTTTAAAAGAGTGCCACCTCAACCAGCCTAGGAAAACAGAGATCTTCCTATAATAATGTCTATTCAAGTTAGGACAGGAAATGCATAATTGTTGACCTGGGTTTTAAAACTGATCACATATCTACTTCAGGTTTTCAGATTGAAATACATTACATGACATTCTCGCCGAGACAGAAAAAAAACAAAACATTTTGGTGCTCTTGTGGTGCAGTTAAATTCTTTTTAAAACTTTGATTTGCTGTTGAATAAAGTCTAAACTAACTAAAGTCTTGGTAGAAACTGGTATTAATCTTTTCCAAAACTGTAAAATTTTAATACTGATGTAGCAGCCTTTTATTTAAAAAAAAAATCCTTCTCCATCCAGTCACTAAAATAAATGCGTGGCTCGACTTGATGAAATTGACCGAATTCTCCTTCGAAAGAGAGGGATCTTGTTGCCCAGAGTTTACACAGGAAATCTCCAGAACAAACAAAGGCAGGAAGACAAACAAACACAGGGACGGAGCGGCTGGGCCCACGCGGCAGTCGCCTGGCTTCACTCCACGCTCCCACATGGCCCGGTTAGGCCCGCCCGGCCCCCCAGGCCCGAGCACTCTGCCCTGAATGGCCCGAGCGTTCGGCCTGTTGACTCACCTTGTTAGTCTAGTGCTTGTCATGAAATGACAAATGACTTCATTTGACTAAAGCAAACCCACTAATGTAGTTGTTTAATAACAGCCTTTACGCTGGCTACTTCCCGTTGAAATGCTTGGGTGTCTTAGGCAGCAAATGAACGCTCGTGTGCCTAGCTACGGTCTTAGCACAGTAGCTACTTTGTGTCAACACCTCAAGGCCCTTAACCTAATGAAGGGCTATTGTGAAAGGGTGGTGGTGTTACCATTCATAGTTTGTGACTATACTTCAAAAGAGGCTCTATGACTATGGTATACGTGAGCTCTAGGTAACTGCTCAGAGACACCTAAACCTTCCAGCCAAAGCTCGACAGGCCAGAAGAGAGAAATGTTACTTGTCACATGAAATTAATAACATGGTCTAGCATTTCCTACTGAATTGTTATTAGAAGTTATATAACAATGCCCTGCACTTCTATGAGTTCAGTAATGCCTCCCTGAATTAAGACTGTAATACACATACATTATCTGTCCAAAGCCCAGTACCAAGTTGAGCAGGTCTCACCTGCCGTCAGGGTGTGTGAGTCTTCTAGGGAGACGAGCATGGGTAAGTGCTGTCAGCACGGTGAGGCATCTGCACTCCCAGTCTCCCACTCCCCCTGTCTCCCAGTCTCCCACTCCCAGTCTCCCAGTCTCCCAGTCTTCCATTCCCCCGGTCTCCCACTCCCAGTCTCCCAGTCTCCCACTCCCCCAGTCTCCCAGTCTCCCACTCCCAGTCTCCCAGTCTTCCAGTCTTCCACTCCCCCAGTCTCCCACTCCCAGTCTTCCAGTCTCCCACTCCCCCAGTCTCCCAGTCTCCCACTCCCAGTCTCCCAGGTCTCTTTCATAACAAAAGTCCTCTCCACTGAGGCAGTGGATCTGTCCAGCGAACAAAGGTCTGGCCCAGCAGTGGACCTTGCACACACGTCTATATGTCTCTTTGATCTTTGGGCCATGTTTTCATTCTCCGTGTTCCATGCTGCCAGTTTTCTGACATGCAGCATGGAGCAGTTGAAGGTGTGGAGGAGGATAGGGAGGTATGGAGGTGTTGCAGTCTAGACTGGGCAAGGTACAATGCTCGCCCTATACCAGCCAGACGGCACTCGGATGGCCTGCAGAGAGGTTGGGGGAGGGAAACAAATTAACACTGTTTTCCTTTGACAGGCCAGTCTGTTACTGCTAAAGCCTGTTCCCACCAGACATACTCATGTACTGCAGCATTGTTAATTGCTTCAGAATTGGAAACTTGGAATTTTGAGGCAAATTTCGATGTGTTCACTCCTGAAATCTCACACGAACTCTTTTTGCTATTTGAACTCAATTAAACGAGTATTGTTGACAATAATGTAGCTTCAGTACGCGCCAAACTAAATTTGACCCAGAACCTTTTGCTAAGAGTAATTGCACATAAATTTTAAAATGCTTTTCTGAAAGGCAGCGCATAGCACAGCTGGTTCTGACGGTCATTTATATCTGATCGCGGCTACATTCAGCTATAAAACTCTGTAATGCTTCACTTTCCAGTGACAGTCAAAAGTGTTGTCTCAACAAATGTCCTGTGTTGTCACAACATCCCTCTGTGTGTTGTGGTCTGTGTGTTGCGAGACGTCTTCACTGGTGGGTTCGACTGCTCTGCAGCAGCTCCTGGTCTTCCACATCTTTTTGATGTCTATCCCAGACTCTCCCGTGCTTCCGCTCTTAATCCCGATCACTGCAGCCCCCCTTCCCGACCTCCTTCCCTCCCTGTCCCTCCTCAGCCTGGGAGAGAGTCTGGTACTGAAACCTAGCAGTCCATGAAGGTCCCTCACACTACCTGCACAAGCAGCGGTCAAGCTCTCCTCTGCCATGTGGTCTTACTTTCTTCTCCGTTCCTCTGCACCCACAGCAAGGGAAGTAACAGCGGGAAAGTGATTCATCATGCGAAGTGAAACGTCCAGTAGTAATGCAAACATGTTGTTCGTCATAAGGCCATAGCCTGTGGTGGATCTGACACACTATTTCTTTTAAAAGAAAAAAAAAAGTTGTAAAACGCTACAATAAAAAACTTTGAAGTGGTGGTTTATTCATGATTGCAGAATTGTGGCAGGCACGTATGTATTTAATGTAGCAAATATGTCCCGTGCTGCTGGAGAGCTTATAAATCTGTTAAATGCGGTAATGCATAGGATGCACATCATGGATGATTTTCTTTTGCAGCCAAAGTCTGGAAAGGCTGAAATAATTCATTCCAATATACTTTGGCTCTGACGTCCAAAAATAAACAACCTTTCCTTTCACATGCATAGTTAGTTTTCCCCCTACATTCCCCATAAAATTGTCTGTATATCTTTGGTTGAAATCATGTACAGTTCTCAGTGCTTGTAGGCTGTAATTTGATGCGTGCCTCTGGCATCCTGTGCTGGGTCAAGCTGCTGCAGAAAATACCATCAACAGCTTTGTTCCGGCACAGAAATACCTCCAAGATCAAGTAAGAGCTCTCACACTCTGGGACACTGCTGTAGGCAGCATGGCCATTACATTTGCTGCTCTATGGTGGCAAAGCCAGATAACTGGATTTAGTGCAGGGCATAAACCTTCTCTATATTCATACTAAAAGTACTATACAGTATATTTCTCAGTTTCTAATAACATGGCAACTCTTGCTTCCTTTCACTCACATTTGTATTCAGGGCAGTATGTTGTGTCCATCTTTCAGAGTGTCTGTGCTGAAAGTTCGTCAGCTTGGCTCTATGTCTGAGAGGCTCTGTGTGCACCATCAGGCGGGTGAGGTAAAGGTGGAGTTCACAAGATGCCCTGTGAGGACTTTGCGTGCTTCTTGTCTTCAAGTTCAAGGGCTCGTCAGCCTACTGCATGGTGTGAGTTGTCCACCCAAAAGCCTGGGGACCTCAGAGAAGAGAAGCAGTCTTGCGGTGACATAAATCTGTAGCTTTATTGGAGACATGCTCATTTTGATCTAATAGACGTAGATTTGTCTCATTCAGGTTTTATTTCAGCGTATACACCGAGTTTCAGTGAGCTGTGTAATGGGGTTTGTGTTTGATAAGCCATTCATGCATTTGATTGCCTACTGTCAGTTAGATATGCTTTTGTAAAACCGTGGTTTAAAAACACTTTCACAACCCCACGTAAAAGACAGGACCATAAATGAATACCACAACAACCTGGTGAAAAAAAATGGAGGATGAAAAATTGCTCCCAGTGTACAGCGAGCCTTGACCTGTCCTGATTGATGCTCTACACTGTGTGGAGTGGAAAGTATGTCAGGGTAATAAAACCTGCCTGAGTTGCTATGAGCCTGCTGGTGCTGTCCTGCTCATCCTCATTCTGCGGGACAGAAAGCAGGAAGCGAATCCGTTCCTGATGGGGCGTGTTCTGAAATATGTTTCTGATCATGAACTTTGATCATGAAGTGGGTCACCAACGTTATAACACTGGGTTGGAGTTTAATTCAAGGCTGTTGTTTTACACAATCTTGCACCTCAAAGGCTGACTTTGTAGTGGGCTTGTGTCTCTAACTTACGGGTTAGCTCATCAGAGATACTTGAGCCTGTCGCTATGGGAATTGGATGCGCAAGTGTATTGGTCAGCAGCTCAGCACTAATGACCAGATGTGACTCAGCCTACTACAATGGCTGAGTTGGGACCAGGTGGCACACACCAGAGGAGCCGTTGCTTGCTGTCCCAGAACCATCTGCACAGAACTGGGCATGATGCTGAGCTGCGTCCTAATCTCTGTTCAGCCAGAGGTGGCCACTGTATTGATTTCACTCTGGGAATACCCAGAGCAAGTATAACTAAAAACAATTGGTGTCTTTTTGATGTTTGACCACATCTGCATTCCTGGGAATCCTGCAAAGATGCATTATTAGTGCAACACTAGCAAATTCAAAGTAATGAATGTGAAAAACATCAAATATACAATTTTGCATTCTGACCTTAACTGAAATCTGATTTAATTTAATATGTCTTAATATTCCTTTAGCATTATCTCTCCTTTTTTGCATAGCTTTTCAGGTACACTGAAGAGATATTTTCAACGCAAATGCTTAATCATCGTGGAGAGCAAAATCGGCTTAGCAATCCCTGCAGGAGGAACCCCCCTGGAGAGATATGGGTAGACAGAGTGGAGGAGAAGTGACTTATGCTAATCTGCACCAGTTAGTTCATCCATTTGATTTCAGAGGAGGACCTTCTGTTTTGTTGTTTCTGTGTTTTCACATTATACTAATGAAATGTTTTCTAATTAGAGGCACTGACAGATTACACATGTCATTCAGGGTAAATGCACTCTACCAACTGGACATTTGACTTGATAATCTCTAATTAGTCAGTACAACAGATTTAGCAATGGACAAAAAAAAACTCTGTACTCCAGTTCTATGTAATGGTCATTATAAACAAATGCTAACTGCCTTCTCAAATTGTGACTCTAGAGGGTCTAAAATTGGATGCTAATGTGGAGACATGTTGTATTACTTGAATCATATGCAGAAGGAACAGACATCTGCTCTGCCATTCTCTACCTAGGTCTGAGACCCCTGCTATTAGTGTATTTATATTTGTATAATTTTAAATCTGTTATACAACATGCTATAATTGGTATGTAAACGTAAAGTGTTACTCAAGTCAAAGTAAATCGATAATGATAAAGGGCAATATTGGAAGGCCTTTAGGGAAAGCACTTCTTAAATCAAAGATATAAGGCCTAGTTCCCTGCAGCATGACAAAGGTCTACAAACACCTTGACAAAGGTCTGCAAACACCATGACAAAGGTCTACAAACACCTTGACAAAGGTCTACAAACACCATGACAAAGGTCTACAAACATCTTGAAAAAGGTCTACAAGCCTTGGCCGGCTGGTGCTTTCAGCTTAGGATTCTTCCCAAATATAAATATTACATGTTTTTAAAAGGGCTTTAGTGGTGTTTGTTTAATTACATCTGTGTTTCCTCTCACTGCTTCTGTTATGTTTATTCAGATTAGTAGTTCCAAAAAGCAGCTCTCAGGGCATGTATACCCAACACTGCTAAACCTCTTTCTCACTGTTATACACAAGGCTGTATAAGGTTGGATTTTATACTGCAGAGAAACTTTGAGATGAAGAGAATTGTCTATTTGGTGAATGAAACAGTTATGGGGCATTGTGAAAGCACAGAACTGTATCCTATATATTATTTTATCCCATATATTGTTTTATCTCATTTACTTTTATTTTAAAAGTCTCATACATCAGTATTAATACTTCATGGGTCTGGCACATTAGACATTAATTTCTACAAACATGCATTTGAAATGTCAAGAGGCCCATAAAGTGTTGTCATTTTAGAGGTGAAGCATAAAGCTTGTGTACACAGTCCCACTGACTGATGTCTTTCTCTGAAAATGTTCATCCATCATCAGAGACATCCACACCATTCTGTGCACTCCTGGAACTGATTAGGGGGCTGTCACTGCACCTGCTCTGATAGATGGTGGCAGTTTGGTGGATGACTGGATGAGGGATGCCTGAGTTTGGGGCTGGGGTATTTGGGGGACATACTTGAGGCACTCTGTTGGGACTGAGTCCCCTAACTCTCCTCCCTTCTATCTTGATCACTCGCTCACGCATCAGAACCCTTGCTAGGAGGCGTCCATCATGTGGGATACCGCCTGTCATCTGCATAATGAGTCCGACATTAGAACTACAGCAGCGGTGAAAATAACGCAGCCTCTGCAGAGAGGGCAGGCATGACTAAACCATGTCTGCCTTCACGCCACAGCCCTTAATATGGGCTGGTCTTTCACATGCAATTCAAGGCCAAAATGGACGTGAACAAAAGGCCTAATTTATTGCATACTGTATGACCATGTGGAGATGGGTGGAAATATGGCTCTTGTCAGTATGTAGTCAGTGTATGAGCCTGTCCACGATGCTGCTTTGCTTGGCCTGGGAATTGCATAGCATCTTATTCCCCAAGGGGAGATGTATAGCCAGCAGATCATTCAGAAAGACAACCAACAATGGAAACTAGCTCTGTGAAAGGTAGAACTATCCACCGCCAACCAGAATCAATGGTTATGAACCTTTCTGGACCTTTTTTGTCTGGTAAAGGTAATTTTATTGATTAGTTATCCAATACTTAATTCTTATTCTTGTGGGTTGTGAATAATAATAATAACAGCAATATTTGGTGCAAATTGGTCCTAGGTGATGGGCCAGACAAAGAGTGGTCCAAATAAAACCCCAATGGAATTTAAAAACAGGACCCAGATACCCTTGCCCGGATCAGGGTTACCGGGGCCTCACCCTGGAGCCAGGCCTGGGGAGGGGCTCCTCGAGCGCCTGGTGGCCGGGTCTCTACCCATGGGGCCCGGCCGGGCACAGCCCGAAGGGATTACATGGGTTCACTCTCCCATGGGCCCACCACCTGTGGGAGAGGTAGTACTAGGGGTTCGGTGCATTGTGGTTTGGGCGGTGGCCGGGCGGGGGCCTTGGCGTGCCGACCCTCGGTTACTGAAGCTGGCTCTTGGGACATGGAACGTAACCTCTCTGGGTGGGAAGGAGCCTGAGCTGGTGTGTGAGGCTGAGAGATACCAACTAGATATAGTTGGGCTCACCTCCACACACAGTTTGGGTTCTGGAACCAATCCTCTCGAGAGAGGCTGGACTTTATTCTTTTCTGGAGTTGCCCAGGGTGAAAGGCGGAGGGCTGGAGTGGGCTTACTCATAGCTCCCCGGCTCGCTGCCTGTGTGTTGGGGTTTTCCCCAGTAGATAAGAGGGTTGCTTCCCTGCGCCTTAGGGTCGGGGAAAGGGCTCTGACTGTTGTTTGTGCTTATGCACCGAATGGCAGTTCGGAGTACCCGGCCTTCTTGGAGTCCTTGGAGGGGGTACTGGAAGGTGCCCCTTCTGGGGATTCCATTGTTCTGCTGGGGGACTTCAATGCTCACGTGGGCAATGACAGTAGGACCTGGAAGGGCGTGATTGGGAGGAACGGCCTCTCGATCTGAACCCGAGTGGTGTTCTGTTATTGGACTTCTGTGCTCGTCACGGTTTGTCCATAACGAACACCATGTTTGAGCACAGAGGTGTCCATAAGTGCACATGGCACCAGGACACCTTAGGTCGCAGTTCAATGATCGATTTTGTAATCGTATCGTCGAACTTGCGACCGTGTGTCTTGGACACTCGGGTAAAGAGAGGAGCTGAGCTGTCAACCGATCACCACCTAGTGGTGAGTTGGATCAGATGGCGGGCGAGGATGCCGGACAGACCTGGCAGACCCAAACGTACTGTGAGGGTTTGCTGGGAACGGCTGGCAGAGGAACCTGTCAGAAAGGTCTTTAACTCCCACATCCGACAAAGCTTTGACCGCATCCCGAGGGAGGCCGGAAACATTGAGTCTGAGTGGGCTTGGTTCCGTGCTTCTATTGTCAATGCAGCAGATCGGAGCTGTGGCCGCAAGGTTGTCGGTGCCTGTCGTGGCGGCAATCCCAGAACCCGGTGGTGGACACCTCGGGTAAGGGAGGCCGTCATGCTGAAGAAAGAGTCCTATCGGGCCTGGTTGGCCCGTGGGACTTTGGAGGCAGCAGACAGGTACAGGGGGCCAAGCGGATCGCGGCTTTGACTGTCGCAGAGGCAAAAACTCGGGTGTGGGAAGAGTTTGGTGAGACCATGGAAAGTGACTTTCGATCGGCTCCGAGGAGGTTCTGGCAAACCGTCAGGCAACTCAGGAGGGGAAAGCGGTTCCCGACCAACACTGTATACAGTGAGGCTGGGGATCTGCTGACCTCGACTGGGGATGTCATTAGGCGGTGGAAGGAATACTTCGAGGATCTTCTCAATCCCACCACCACGTCTTCCATAGAGGAAGCAGAACCAGAGGACTCGGACGTGGGTTTGCCTATCACTAGGGCTGAGGTGACCAGGGTAGTTGTGAAACTCCTTGGTGCCAAGGCACCGGGGTGGATGAGATCCGTCCTGAGTTCCTTAAGGCTCTGGATGTTGTGGGACTGTCTTGGTTGACACGTCTTTGCAACATCGCGTGTACATCGGGGGCAGTGCCTCTGGATTGGCAAACCGGGGTGGTGGTTCCCCTTTTTAAACCGGAGAGTGTGCTCCAACTATCGGGGGATCACACTTCTCAGCCTCCCGGTAAGGTCTATGCACGGGTTCTGGAGAAGAGAGTCCGTTCGATAGTCGAATCTCAGTTACAAGAGGAACAATGTGGGTTCCGTCCTGGTCGTGGAACACTGGACCAACTTTTCACCCTTGTGAGGGTCCTAGAGGGTGCATGGGAGTTTGCCCAACCAGTCCACATGTGCTTTGTGGATTTGGAAAAGGCATTCGACCGTGTCCCTCGGGGATTCCTCTGGGGGTGCTCCGGGAGTATAGGGTTCGGGGCCCGTTGCTACGGGCTATCCAGTCCCTGTACAAACGGAGCAGGAGTTTGGTTCGCATGGCCGGCAGTAAGTCAGACTGGTTTCCGGTGGGAGTTGGACTCCGCCAAGGCTGACCTTTTGTCACCGATTCTGTTCATAACTTTTATGGACAGAATTTCTCGGCGTAGCCAAGTGGTGGAGGGGGTTAGGTTTGGTGGCCTCAGGATTCCACGCCTTCTCTTTGCAGATGATGTGGTCCTGTTGGCATCATCGGGCCGAGACCTACAGCTCTCGCTGGATCAGTTTGCAGCCGAAAAGTGCGAGATGGCTGGGATGAGAATCAGCACCTCTAAAACTGAGACCATGGTACTCAGTCGGACAAGGGTGGAGTGCCCTCTCTGGGTCGGGAGTGAGTCCTTGCCTCAAGTGGAGGAGTTTAAGTATCTCGGGTTCTTGTTCACGAGTGAGGGAAGGATGGAACGAGAGATTGACAGGCGGATCGGTGCTGCGGCTGCAGTATTGCAGACAGTTGTGGTGAAGAGAGAGCTGAGCCGAAAGGCAAAGCTCTCAATTTACTGGTCAATCTACGTTCCGACTCTTACCTATGGTCACGAGCTTTGGGTAGTGACCGAAAGAATGAGATCGCGAATACAAGCGGCGGAAATGAGTTTTCTTCGCAGGGTGTCTGGGCTCTCCCTTAGAGATAAGGTACGGAGCACAGTCATCCGGGAGGGGCTCGGAGTAGAGTCGCTGCTCCTCCACGTAGAGGGAGCTGAGGTGGTTCGGGCATCTGGTTCGGATGCCACCTGGGCGCCTGCCTAGGGTGGCGCTCTGGGCATGTCCAACTGGGACCCCGGGGAAGACCCAGGACACGCTGGAGAGATTATATCTCTCGGCTGTCCTGGGAACGCCTTGGTATCCCCCCCAGAAGAGCTGGAAGAGGTGGCTGGGGAGAGGGAAACCTGGGCCTCTTTGCTTAGGCTACTGCCCCCGCGACCCGGACCCGGATAAGCGGAAGAAAATGGATGGATGGATGGATGGATGGATATTTGGTGCAAAGGAATACCAATTAAATAACTTTTTCACCTGATATTTATTTTTACTCAGTCAAACATTTATTTGTTATTTGCTGGATGAATAAGATAAAGCATTGGTATGTGATTGTTTTTGCTTATCTAGTGTGCTCTAGGATGAAAGAGGAATTATGAAGTCGAGTCCTAGTGTAGTTTTACACTGTCTCTATAATCTCCTCTTCTCTTGAGTACTGACTGAAGGTTGGCCAAAGATAGGCTAGATAACACCGTGAGAGGTTAGGGTTTGTGTTAGGGATAGTGTTAGTGTTACTGTTAGTGTTAGGGTTAGGGTTTGTGTTAGGGTTAGTGCTTGTGTTAGGGTTAGTGTTAGGGTTAGGGTTAGGGTTAGTGTTTGTGTTAGTGTTAGGGTTAGTGTTAGGGTTAGTGCTAGTGTTAGGGTTATGGTTGGGGTTAGGGTTAGTGTTAGTGTTAGTGTTAGGGTTAGTGTTTGTGTTAGGGTTAGGGTTAGTGCTAGGGTTAGGGTTAATGTTTGTGTTTGTGTTAGTGTTAGTGTTAGGGTTAATGTTAGGGCTAGTGTTTGTGTTAGGGTTAGTGCTAGTGTTAGGGTTAGGGGGGTTATTGTTAGGGTTAGGGTTAGTGTTAGTGTTAGGGTTGGGGTTAGTGTTAGGGTTAGGGTTAGTGTTAGGGTTAGGCTAACACTAACCCTAACCCTAACAATAACCCTAACACTAACAATAACACTAACAATAACCCTGACTAATAAGTAACCCAGGTGGTGCTACAGCGGGATTAAAGGGAAGGAGTTGTTTCCAACTTTCTTATCTGTTTTCTGCAGGCACTACAAGGGTAGAGATGATGATAATGGAGAAAATCACCCTTCTCTGTGATGTAGGATCTGTTTGTGAACTAAGTTAAGTCAAAAAGCCATCAGCATTTTCTCAGTATATTAAATTTGGATTAGAGTGTCAACGCAAATATCCATTCATTGGTGGGTATAAATAAAGAATCATGGGCCTTTGCTTTTCTTTGCATTAACATATTAAAATCTTTCAGGAAGGTGTTCAGAAGTAGAATTTGTTGTGTTTATAAATTATGATATTTATGTTGAACCTTGGGTCTTTGAAGAAGAAAAAAGAGAAACAAATGTCATGTGGTTGTAAAAGTCAGGACATACATAACCAAATGGCTTATCATGGTTCCTAGCAGAGACACAGAGGCTCTCACACATTAAAACACCCCTGAGGCAGCTGTGCAGTGCCTGAATGGGGCGGATGTGGGTATTACTTCACGGATGAGAATGTGACGATGACAAATTGAATGTCACCTATGAGTAATGAAGAGGAGCTTTTCAAGCACTCACTGTGTCATGCTGACCTGTCAACAGCAGTCCTTAAAGCACTCAAGCATGCATGGTGTATATGTGTGTTTTTGTGTTTAAACTTGCACAAAACAGGCAATGCTTTGGTGTGGAACAGACCAGACCTGGACTGGGCAATCAGGGAAAAGTTTGAATTATTCCTAAAACACACGAGGAGAAAAGTGCTACATCAAAATATAACAAAAGACGTACAGTAGGAAGTGAGCTCCTTCGTTACAGCGCTTCCTTCATTAAAGCATTTCCTTCATTTATTATGTGGATAGGGTATTGCAGAAATGTGTTCCTGAATATGTTGTGCAAAGAATCACAACTGAGCTTAACATCAGAAAATAGTCTGCTCCCCACAGTAAAGGCCAAGAGCCTCCAGGGAATCTTCCGGCATTTCAGGGTTCCATGGAAGCATGGAGGCCTGTCAGCCTGTGGGTATACCCAAGTCCTGCCAGCAGTGCGCCTTCACATTCCCATATCTCCTCACGGCGATCTGTCAGTGGCTTCACAGGTATGTCAACAGTGAACCGGTCGGTGAAACAAGTGGAAAACATAATCTCTCTCCACACTGAAGGGGATATATCATATTAAAATACCGCAGAGCAAGAGTTCAGCACACCTCCTTTCAGACAAGCTGAATGTCATAACAGAAACTCAGCGTGTGTGTGTGTATGTGCGCGTGTGTGTCAAGCAGTGGACTCCATAGTTTAAAACATGTTTGTATTAGCCAGGTTACTGCAGAGAAGAATAAGAATAAGAAGCACTTGTTACTGTTTTCCTGTCTTTCTTTTCGTTTCCTTTAGTTTATGTATATATCCAAGTTATTAGGAACACCTCTTAGACGGTTAGAGTTTGACAGATAGTGATAGTCATTTTCTATTGCTTGGTGGGTATTACTGGATCATTATGCTCTCAGTACAGCGGTAATACTGACGTGTGTCAAAGCTTCAACAACACCGCTGTGCCTGGTCCACTCATCAGTACCAGACCCACCACCAAACTGTTACACTGCCAGCTTACATCAGGAATGATCCACTACTCAAATAAAACCCAATCACCAGTGGTGCTGTGGTCACTAATTTACCAGTAATCAACAGGGTAGAGGGTGTGTGTGCAAGCCAACAGATGTTTTACAGTCAGTGGCATGTGCTTAGCTGGTGGCACCCAATAAAGTGACCAGGGAGCAAGGACACAAGGTAAGGGTTTCAAATAAAGATGCCAGCATGCATATATTCTAATTTGCTCCCATATAGTGGTTTACTGAATTCAAGTGCATGGGTATGTTTCAGAGAAAGTTTAAGATGTCACATTTGCATGAAGTCATCATGCCTTTTAGAACTACAGACCACTGTCGAGTACAGTGGACACTGTCGTCTTTGCAGGACAGCGTCCCCCTACAATGCTCATGTCTATGCTGCAAATGTACACGAAAGGACTCCTGGTAAGACTTTGCGTCACAGCTGAACTACAAATCTGAATCCTCAGTGCGAGTCGGTCTGTGAGTTGGTCTTCACCTTTTGCCTCTGAACCCAAGCTAGACCACAGTTTAGTCTTATCCTAGCGTGGAAGGGAGCCAGACTCATGTGGTTCCACTCAGTGCACGTTCCACTGTAATGGGCGGTGAGGAGCTCCTGTTTCTAGCACGCATAGATGTGTCCATCTGGTTAGGTCAGAGCAGAGCGGTGAGGAAGAACATTCTTGTTTCCCTCTGAGCGCAGGCGAGCCTTCAGAAAGGGTGCGCTCACTGGCTGCAGAGAGCTGTGTCAACTTACATTTACATTAGGAGTCTTCTCTGGACAGACAGCCATGAGACTTGACTGTAACCCCAGGGAATAATTGAGTTTTCCATCGTTAGTGTGAAAATCACAATTAGCAATTGTAACAGAGTGTCGTAATGGATTAGTTCAGGTACCGAATAATATATTTGAAAATATTGTCATCATCATCATCCACTTAGCTCTCTTGTTTTGTCATAACCTTCACAGAGTATCTGTGTAATTCATCATGTGTGTATGCATGTCTTGCATGTGTGTGTGTCCATGTGAGAGACAGGATTCCTGAGGCTCTGTTGATAGGCCTATTCCTTGGCCCTGCTCAATTCATGCTGGTCTGTGAAACACACCATTCATACCATGTTGTTTTCATTCCCTCCTTCCACTACATGCATGGAAAAAAGTGTTTTCCCAAACTAGAAGCGTTCAAGAAAAAAACTCTCTCTCTCTCTCTCTCTCTCTCTCTCTCTCTCTCTCTCTCTCTCTCTCTCTCACACACACACACACACACACACATACTCACACACACACCTGGATGAAGCCTGTACATTTGATACCCTGGGTTTTGAGGTGTGCCTATAGATGGCTCAACACATCTGGATCTGCAGCAGTATGAAGGCAGCATTACTGACGTGTTTGGATCAGCAAGGGCAACTGAATGCTTTTAAGGAAACAGAATTTCTGGTCATTCTAAGAAACGTGTTTAACATGTGACAGGTATATTGGCTCGAAGAACTGTCCAGGTGAGGAACTACTCCAGACATACAAAAGACATTATTATGCAGTATGCTGTTCTGTGGTGGGTGAAATGTCTGCTTTTCTAATTAAAATAAAAGAATATTGCAATGGGAAGTCAAGATTTCCTTAATCCATCCATATCATTTCTGGGAACAGGATTCTAGACACAGTCAGATTTGTAATATATACTGAAATAAAAACGTAAGTTTTAAGATGTTGTTTGACTCAGAGGTCCCTGAAATTTACCTCTACAATATCGTATGAGAAAGTTTTCAAATAATCAGAATGTCAGGATGAATAAAAAATATCAGATGGTTCTGTAGATTTGGCTGTGTTATACTGGGCATAGGGTTACTACCAAGTGCAGTGTGTGAACAGTGTGCAAACATACATAACATATTATATCTGACATCCAGGCTCTTAGTCCTTGAGACCACGACCGCTGCCATCCTGATCATGATCTTCCCACCAGCAAGAGAATGTGTGGCCCTGTCTCTGCCCCACATAGGTAACCCCTATGGAGAGAACGTTCCAGAAGCATACATCATTACAGAGAGATGAGCCACAGCAAGTTAAATGAGGTCATCCAGTAAGGCTGAGGTTTCAGTGTCAACACTCACAATGCTGCAGACAGGGTCCTGGGTCTCTACAGGGTCCTGCGTCTCCTAAAGAATCATAAATTTAAGCTACATGCGTTTTCTTTTTATTTATTTTCATTGATAAGGTACCATATTGAACATTTTTGTCTCCCCAAATCTGTGAAGGACTTTCCTTCTTCCATTGTTCTTCATCATTCTATATGAATATCGTTACATGAATAGTTTCATACATGGCAACCAACCAGTAGGAAGTCTGAAATCTCTAACAGGTTCTGTGGGCAGATGGAGATATCATTCACAGCTCTGTGTATCTCTGTATCCAGCGGATGTGTGTCCATCCTCTCCCAGTGAGCCAGTGTGGAAATGAAGGTACACGGGCACTTTGTTGTGGTGGGAAGCAGTGCTAATCCCGTGGCCAATCTCCCGCTCCTCGGCACTTATCTCTCAGCAAGCAACAGCGTTTAGGGAGCAAAACCCCTACCAGACATCCTCACTTCATCCTACACATCCACCTCTTTCATGGGCAGAGCCAGATTCGATCTCAGAGGCAGAATCATGCTTCCCTCATCCACCCATATTTTTCTAATTTACTGCGATGATTCTTCACAGCACAAAGCTCCTGCAAAGCTGTGACTTCACCCTGAAACAACATGGATGAACCCTGAGGTCTGGGCTGAAATTATTTATTTGAGATTTATTTGAAGCAGATACGAACTTGAGTGACATTTATTCTAAAAGCATCAGACATAAATCACAGGTTAGGCCTCATTTTATTTACTTTTTGTTTTTGTCTTAAAACAGTAATGCAATGCCTTCTCCTTGGTGACCATATGCTGCTGAACACATGCTGAACGTCTGTGCTTTCTACAGATTAAATCTCATTAAAAGGAGAAGCTATACACTGAGGTCACTGCTAGTTTAAAGTTAAAATCACTTGTATCATTTCAACGGATTGATATCTAAAACGTCTGAGCACTTATAGCAAATGTTCAAACATAACACTATGGAGAGTGATGCTCTGTGATTTGCTCTACAGAGCAACACTTTACTAGTTTAACATTGCATCTCACAGTGTGAGAAAACTGTTTTGAGACAATGGTAAACAGCAAGATCACTTTACTGTGGAATTATTATCTGATCGATTGCCAAGTAAAGCAGCTCAGCTGTAGGAACAGGATCATTTTAGCTCTTAACAAAAGGATTCAGGTCATTTTAAAACTTTGCCAAAATCAGTTCTAAAAGCCAATCAACCCTTCAATGCATCCAAAGTGGTGGAACAGCTGCACAGTCCTCCCCTCCTCTTCAACAAGCCAATCACCTTCCAGCTATATGCACTTTCAGTCCGGTAACTCCATGTACTTGTATTCCTGCCCAGGACTCTATAATTAGCTGTACATTTTACAGCAGTGGTGCTAAACAAGAAAAGTTTCATTTGAAATCACTTTAAGCTTTGTTTTTCCTTGCTCCAATGTAACCAATACATTGTAAATCTAGAGCATATGTCGTGTGTAAACGTGCCTCGGTGAGAGGGTAATTGGTTTTTAAAAGGTGACAACCAAAACAAAGTAGAACCGATGCAAATCCTGTTGGGCCTTGGAGGGTCTGCCCACCACCGCTGGTGACCCCAAGGTAGAGTAAACATTCCATTTGCCCTTCATGACTTTCAAGTAATTACCCAGTTACCCCTGGGGCAAAACACCATGCTTCTACCAGCTACATACACACTAAGAATCAGCATTTCATTTTCAGCATCACCCTGCCCAGTTCTGATTAGAGGACTACCATGAAGGGCGGCGAAGATGGCCAAAGGGAGAGGCTGCACAGCAACAACAACGTGTTGACACTTATGAACAGCATCTTTGTGTCTTCACCTTGGCTGTTACGGCTTTAACAGCAGTGCCAATGCACTCAACAGCATATCATTTCCCCAGATCAAATTACATTCACGTAAGATTCATTTAGACATCATAACTTTGTAATGTTGCTTTCAATCCCTGGAGTCATTCGAGATGAAATTACAAGTGTGTTTACACAAAAAGAAATGTCAAAAGAAATGTACATCAGTAATGTCTCTCGTGTTACGGCGATGCATCTTCTGTTAGTGCTGTGGGCTTGTACACGAGTGTATATATGAGTGTATATATGAGTGTATATGTAAGTGTGTATGTGAATGTGTATCAGTATATGTGAGTGTATATGTGAGTGCGAATATGAATGTAGGCTACATCTGAGAACGTGTGTGTGTGTGTGGGTTGAGAGGAGGAATATGATGCCTGAAACACACTAATCTGATTGTTCTTGATTTTAGCCCACTGGCTCAGTTTGTATATCTGTGCACAGGCCGGTTCGGCTGTAAGAGGATTCAGGGCTGATTTGCGCCTTTTTACTACTGATCTCTAGCCAGATTTTCCCACCACAATCTACACTGTAGTGGAGAACTGGTGTCTGAGGAACAAGCTGGTCTCTGAGGAACAGCAACAGAGTACAGTACTTCAGCTCAGCATCACTACCTGCCACATTCTCTCACTTTAAAACTTGGCTGGGGTTATAGAAAGCAAAATATTTTAGTAGTGTGTATGAAGTGCTGTATGAAAGAAGTTGAACACAGTTCTATTCTACATGGTTTTATATATAGGGTGATTTTATCCAGAGGCTGTTTTCTTTACTTTAGGTTATCAAAAGCAGGACAGACTCTACCAGCTCTACACTGCCAAAACTAGAAGAAGGGCAGACTCCTCTGTAATCTCTCTCTCTCTCTCTCTCTCTCTCATTCCCTTTCTGTCTCAACACCTCTCTCTGTCTCTGCCACTCTCTCTATATCTCTCTTATTCCCTTTCTGTCTCAACACCTCTCTCTGTCTCTGCCACTCTCTCTCTCTCTCTCTCTCACTCATTCCCTTTCTGTCTCAACACCTCTCTCTGTCTCTGCCACTCTCTCTCTCTCCCTCTCTCTCTCTCTCTCTCTCTCTCACTCATTCCCTTTCTGTTTCAACACTTCTCTCTGTGTCTGCCACTCTCTCTCTTTAGCTCCCCACTCTCTCTCATTCCCCCTCTCTCTGTATCACCACCTCTCTCTGTCTCTGTCTCTCTCGCTCTGTCTGTCTCACCCTCTCTCTGTCTCACCCTCTCTCTCTCTCTCTCTCTCTCTCATACTCATGCTTTTCTCTGCTCCAGGCACATTACCAGTGCAGGTCCAGCACAGTGTTGGAGTTGGAAAACAATTCTGTGCTGTGTCTTCTGTAACAGACGGTGACCCTGGGAGCAAGTAAGCCACTGTTGTGGACTTAAACTTGAGAGAAGAGCCATAAAGAAAATGGTAAAAATAAGTTAAAGTAATGAATCTGAGGTCTAGTACTAAGCAATACCCTTTAAATACACCTGGAGATGCATTAGGGTGATCTCAGTTTTCTTTTTAATGTCAGAATGATTCACACTCGTATATGTACATTTGACATGTCCATTTGCATCAAAAAGCATCTGCTCTTTGAAAGCACTTCATCTCTCCCAATTACACCCCATTTACAATCTTGAAAACCAGACACAGCACTCTCACTTTAGCTGTGACTGGTGGGACTTCAGGGTGAGACTTAAGTGAGACTTCTTAGTGAGCATTGTGTCACAGGCCTAATGGCCAGGCTGTCATGCTGATGGATGTGTGTTTCCTAAAAAACGCCCGTTCAGTCAGACATGAAACTATACATCAGCGTAATTGACCGGGGTGAGATTGTAACTTGTGGCAATTAAAGCCCAGCAAATGAGCAGCTACTGGGGGGAGAGAGAGTTTAGGGTGGCACTAATGACCTGGTTCTGGCCCCCTCCACTCCACTCCTCATGGAAAGTAGTTTTGCAGTTGCTTTTTGTAGCTTCCCCCAAATTTGAGTTATATATGACCTAGGTCATAATGAATAAATAAAGTTTATTTTTAGATTTTTATACCTTAAAAGAACTACAGTATTAGCTACACAATGACATTCTCTTGAACAGAACAGCTAATACCATGTATAAAAATATTAAAAACCTTCTAAACTGTAAAAAATACTGAGAGTAAAGAGGCATTGGCAAAGCATAATCTGTCTAGGTAGCACAGAGCTGAATAAGACCACTGTTCACCCAGAATAAATGTTTACACAAGTAGCCACGTGGCCATATGAAAAAGGGCCCATTACTTCTTCAAGTCTGATTAACCTTAAAACTCCAGGTTAACAACTTTATGATCATTCAAATACATGTTCTGCTGTGAGTTGAGAAGATTTTATTAAAGAACACACAAGAGCCCCTTTAATGAGAAGCAAGCACTATACATGTAAGTGGAAGCATGAAACTATTGGCCATAGATCCAGGTGCTGGGGGAAGAATGTATAAGAGAAAATGTAAAATGAGATGACTAAAATTTGCAAGTGGATAAGTTAGTGTTCCATATAGTCTTAGTCTGATGAGCAGTATGTACTGAGAGCTCACTTAAACCTCTGAGCGTAGGGGGTATTTAACATTTCTCTTGTTAATGGCATTCTTTTCTAGTTTGATTGCAATGGAATGAGACACAACAGGCACTGCAGAAAGTGCAGAGATGCTGCTATGATAGAAGTGAAGTCTATTAGGGGATTCAGGCAAGTCCAACAGGGGATTTTTCCATGCTCGTGGCAACACACAGGAGCACACTGACACACACAGACTACATGTAAATAAAGCCACTGGATAAGACACGGTGAATCCAGGGTTCTGGTCTCCTGGGTTTGGCCTTATAAGGACACTGCGAGAGCAGACCCAGGGATATCTGATCCACAGGAACAAATGGAAAACACTCAAACTGTTTCTGCTAGCATGGAAAAAGGCAGTGGGGTGGTCCTGTAGACATCTATTTTACAGATACGGGTACTTGTGTGTTTTGACAGTTTTGACTTTAAGTACTCATAGAGGATGAGAACATTCAATAAAAGTGCGGCCAGTGTGTTTTCCCCTTCAGTGTTAGATAAATGATGGGGGGGTCACAATCTGATTTTGCTAAGTATTATTCTTGGTTATAGATGTCTGAGTATGATTTCACTGAACCTGATTAGAACCTTTCATTATGGATGCCTGAAAGGACTCGACTGACATTAATCCACATTAATCAACTCACTAGACAACTATCCAAAAACCGACACTGACACTGCTTGTGGGAGAGGCTGTTAGACTTTATTGCCGTGTGCATCTTCCCGCTTAAATAACTCCAGTACAATGAATCATGGTCATTATAAACTTAAGTTGCTGAGTGATAATGGAGTTCCTTATATGGGCATGCTTTAAAAAAAAAGAAGCACACAGATGATTCTGCCAACTCAGCACAAGCTAACATCACTCAGAGAAGCCTGCAGGGCTTTTGGGGCACGTCAGAAAACAGGCAGGGGGAAGGAGGGAGGACTGCCGGGAATCTAAACGATCCTCTCGTACAGGATAAAAGTGCAGAGAGGCCCTGTGTCCTGGGAGCTGATGACAGCACGTGTCATGTGCAGGTCAGGCCAGGGTGTGGAGGATGGAGCCCTGCGGTGAGATCAGAGCAACAGGTGGCCCGCTAGCTGCTCATGGGTCCCGCTGCTCATCGGCGTCCAGGACTCGCTGAGCACTTAATCAAGAGGAACCGGATGTAATCTGGGATATCACGTTGGGTCACTCCTCTCAGCATGCTAGGTCTGCAATAAATCAAAATATCTAGTAGAATGGAGGATATGAAGAATGTGGTAATGCATGATATGGTCAGAGACACTGATACAGGTTGCTGCCTATGTGGGTTGGGAGACTTTATCCACTTAGTAAAATTTGTTTACATCTGCATATAGCTAAGACCATTTATTCATGTTGCAGATTTATATCAGCATTCCTCATTTTTAAATCTCTTGATTTCACACAGTAATTTTGAGGGTCATCTTTGGTATCAGCTAAGTACCAATGTACCACCTTGGTGAATTAAATTCTGATGGACATGAACTGGAACTCATAAAGTTTCTGTCTAGACAGTTGAATGATCTCAAACCTTTCTGATGCAGAATTTCGGTTTCATCCGTTGTGAATGTCTTTGACTCCATAAGCCAAACGCAATGAACTATAATTTATGTCCTTGTGTAGGCATGTTTTGCAAACTGCAGCGAAATGGTGGACCCCCCAGTGCTCCAATAGCATCAATCCAGCACTAAACGAACAACAGCTGTGCCGAATCATCACAATCTCTGTGCACATCTGCAGTATAAAAGCATTCCACTGCATTTGTGACACTTGCATGATAAAACGAAAGGCTGTTCACCAGTTCATGGATCAGGCTGACAGTAACACTCTGCATATTTGATTGTTGATACAGTCCCGGAGGCCATACCTTTCCTGCACTCACCATTCAATCATCGACCTCAAGGCCTTCGAAAGACACGGCCTAAACCTGCACAAAAGCCTTTTGCGACCCTCTTGACTGGTGCGAAAATATGTCATTAACTGGGGGGATATGGATGTTGTTTTTCAAATAGCAGCTGCTCAGGCACTGCGTGGTGAGCAGAATCAGGTGTGAGGACCACCCAGAGACCATGAAGGCCTGACCACGAAGGCTTCACTCAATCCTCTCATATCCGTGCAGGTGTATACCTTCACTCCTGAGAGAGCTGGACCTGATCCAGACCTTTCCACTGCCTTGTGGGCTGCCAGAAAGCAAATGATTAATGGAAAGTCTGTTTTGGTAGGTGAGGCTCAGAGGAGGAGTGTGCTGTCCGGTCAAATCGCTTAAGGCTCGTCTGCCCTCTCGCGTGTTTGTTATGTCAGATTATCAGCCACGGCAGATCCGTTTCAGCAGACTGTCTGCGTGTTACAGTCAGGAACAATTACAGGCTGTGCAGTGGCTCAGCTGTGCTGCTATATATACGAACGCAGATCTGAACTGATGAACAACAGTCTTCGAGTTCTTTGAGTCCGTTGCATTGAAATTGAAAGCAACCACACCTACGTCAGCACAATGCAACAACTTTATACGTTCACTTTGTAAGTCCACATTCATTGTATTTAGAAATCAGTGAAAGAAAGTAAAGGAAGTGAGATAAAATGTCTAAAAACTAAATGTAACATGCAAGAACCCCATGCAGACAAATGGTGGATGTTATATTGCTAACACTTACTGGAACACACAGGCCCTCCTCTGCACCTCCTGCAGCTCTGACCTCCTGCTGCTTCCAATGTGAGGGCTCCGTCGACAAACTGACAGAGCAGACGTGTCCCAAATCACCCTGCCATCCCTTGGGCAAGCAAGGGAACCATGACAGCTGGCCTTCAGCCGAACATACACACACACACATAGGGCAGGGGGAGGACCCAGCAGTGAGTGGTGCCCACTCCCTCAGTGTGTCTCCTCCTCTGCTGTCCCCCCTCCCCTTGGACCAACCCAGTTTAAACTCTTAATCTCTCAGAACTCTCAGTGGTAATGGGATTACTATTACCTGTTCACCCACAATATGGCAGAAGAAAGTGGGGATGCCTTTTTGCTACTGCACTGCTGGGCCTGATCTGTTTACACACCATAAGGGACCCCCTTTCAGACATAAGAGTCAGATCTTTAAGAGAGGTGCTATTTTGTCCTGAGGGCAAGTACTCATTTTCTCAGAACACGTTCACGGCAGACCTTCTGACCCCAAAACTAGCTTTGTTTGTTTCTACAGAGGACTATATAAATATTTAGTTGCCCGTTAGCCATGCCTTGTCAAAGCCATGTCAGCTATGAACATACGTCTTAGCTGGATTGTAAAATATAGTCAAACCAAACATAAGTTGACAGTTATCTGTGCACTGCTCACTCAGTCTAGGAGTCTAGGAGGTAGTTAGGCAGGGCCCAAATGGATGTTTAATTTTAATCAGTTCTTAGCATGTCAATATGTCCAACCAAGAGACAGTGATATATAAAACATTTTGCTCAGATTCCAACTTAAACTCTGAGTCTTTGGGTGAAGGTATGTGAATGGTCCTGCATGACCTTCTTGTTCTGGTGTGTTATGAGTTCATATCTCTGCTGATACAAGACACTATGTATCCCTCTTGCTGGGTATGGCAGTGATGTCCCAAATCACTGTAGAAAATGCCTCAACACTAGTAATGTATCTACAAGGTAATGTTATTGTTTCTATTAAGGTCACAAGACTGCATATGCTCTTTAGGTTAAGTGGGAGTGCTGTGATCATGACCTCTCTTTGCTAATAACATATACTGATTAGATGCATTTCTACTGTATTTCTACAGGATTAGGGAGTTTATTGGCTTAGGTAAGTGGATTCTGGTATGCCCTGTAAGTGGAAACAGGTGTCTTCTTGAGCATAAAGAGAGAGAGAAAGGGAGAGGGAGAGAAAGAGAGAAAGAGAGAGAGAGAGAGAACATGTCGTTCTGTACATGCTTATGCTGAGTTTGTACAGGACTCTTCACTCGTGGGAATCATATCATATGTATTCTATTACATGTTCAGACGGGAAGAGCATTTCAGTTTGGCACTTCTGAAACCTCCATCGAGACAGATGTATTTGAAATCCTGCTGTATTGAAGGAGATTATGTATAAACTATGTAAATGGTGATTAGACTTTAGAAAATAATTTTTGCTAAGTTATGCTCAAACACAGCATTGTTAACTAGGTTTTTGTTGCAGAATCTGTGGACCTGTTTCCTAATAAAGCAGTTCTAGAACAAGAGAAATTACGGGACTGTCTTTGTAAGCATCAAGGACGTGAAAAATATACATATAAGTTATATAATCCTGTATCTCATGCATGCAAATATCTAAAACCAGCTGTGTTGAGTTCAAATCTGTCTTGGCGGAGACGATTGTGACACATCTGGGCAGAGACACCCAGCTGTCTTTGGCCCGGACGTGGCACTGAGGCATCGTGGGGTCTGTGTGAGCTGAAAGGGAAGCCAGCACGCTGACCTTCTGCCTTTGAGGAACGTTTATCGCTGAGGGGATTACGGCAAGGTCAAAATGACTTTGAAGAAAGCTCATTGGGCTCATGCCCCTCCCACGGTACCTTCGCTGTAACTGGGATCAGCCCTGCTTCCTGGTCCCCATGGAGGGGCCTTGGGCTTACAGGATGTGGCGAGGGTGTGCCTGAGTGAGAGGGCTTGGAGCCCTGGGTGGCACTAGAGCAAAGACCAGATTGGCTCCCTGATCCAGATTGTATCTCCCAGACTTGGTGCATTCTCGTCAGGCTATTTTCTGACCTCCTGAGCACATTCCGCTCCACCAGGGTAACGCCAGGGTTGGATTGCAGCAAGTACTCTGATGATTCAGAGCCTCTGGAACTGGAATAGCATCTCATTAAGGCTTTCAGTGGAACAGAGGTATGTTATCTTTCACTAAGGTAGACAAAATGTTACTGATTGCAAAGAGCATTTTTTTTATTTTGTGACTATGATTTAGGTTTCTTATAGGTGCAGTTTCAATCTATACAGAACTTTTGTCTACCAGGGTCAGTGTTTCTGTCTCCGGGTATCCTTGTCTAATCAGCCAATGACCCTCAAAATTAGTGTGTGAAATCAAGAGATTAACCTTTGCCCTTTCATGTTCTTTGAAGGAGTCTGGTTCATTCAGTCAGTCCTGGCTTCAGTTACAGGCAGGCCTGCCAGGATTAGCATAAGCTCACAGTGCCTGAAAATAGGAATGTATGAATGACCATAGATAAGGACTTTATAGATACTGAGGTAATGTTTACAGGGGTGAGGGTTAGATGAGGTCACGAGGTCTCCATTATGCAGACTCAAGAGCAGACACTCATAATTTGTGCTTCTCCCATAGCCCAACAGGAATATATTTGCAATGTAAATATAATGATATGTTTTACCTGTAAAAAAAAGCATTTTAAAGGGAACAACCAGGCTAGAACAAATTTGGATATATTATTTACAACCCACAGACTTCTGCTGTTAGCAAAAACTGCTACCTGGTAAACAACTTATTATGAAGAATTCATATATTTTTTAATGAACATGAAAAACTGAACATCTCATAAAACTGATTCCAAAAACATCATCTTCGGAGCATTGCGAGTGTTCACTGTAGCATATGTATTCATTAACAACGTAATGTTCAAGATCTAAATTAGTGGTTCCAATTTTGTTAAACTCAGGGTCAAACAGAGTAGTGACCATAATAATCCCTGACCTCTAGTTTATCTGAAGCCATGGGGTCATATGGAGTGAATATGGTTAGGTGAGCGGGGAGGGGTAACGGCTCATGGTACACGGTAGTACAGGGATTGGGGTTGGAGTTATTTCTAAATGATGTGTAAAATTCCTTGTTGAATTACATCAGAGGATGTGTATGTACTTTGCAATGAACGTGGAATTACAGAGTTAGCACTGCTCCACTGTACGAGGAACTGAAGCTGTGCTTCTGTGACTGGTGCACGTGTGGAGCAGGGAAATGCCAGGATGTAATGCCACTGCCCTCATTTAAACTCAACAGACCTTCTTTTGGTCAGCTTTCCTGCACAAAATAATAGTAAAGGAAATGATGTTATTAGAGGGGCTTGGTCCCTGACTCCCATCCCCACCACTCCCACCTCACCTTTACCCCACCTTTACCCCACCCTAACCTCCACACTGTCACCCTCTTATAGAGCAGGACACTGCATTGCAAGATCATAGAGAGTAACAATTCCCTGCTTTTCTAATATATGTAGCTTGACAGTGCACAGTGTTTTTCTTCGAGCTGAATCATGCAGTGTTTGCATAAGGTCTTACTTCCCAGTGACAACATGAGAAAAAGCTCCGTACTGTCTCTGCACGGTGCTCAAAGTACTGAGCAGCAGACTCATGCATGGTTTTTAGAGTGCTTTTCTGTGTTCTCTGGTTGGGTCAGAGGAGCCGAGCGATCTTGTCAATTCTCCGTTGGCTCAGAGTCAATATACCCCACATAATCACAGAGCTTTACTGCACACTGTTGCAATGTTTTATAAGACACTTTGAAAGTGAAACAACTTTTCCTGTGATGCTAAAATACCAGTTTTCTGTTGTCTTGGTTAACAAATGGATGATGAGGTTTACAATAACAGGGCTTAAGGCGCTAAATTAATATAATGTTTGAATGATTTCTTACTTATTTGCTGAAGTGAATGATGACAAACTCAAGATTTAATCTTATAGTACTGATTTTAGTAGCAGATGTGCCAATCGCTGAATCTGTTTCAAAAGATTGTATATTTATCTGAATTGTCCTAGTTGTTTCAGCCATTACATATCCACGAGGAACATTAAATGTCTGAGAGTCGTATGCAGCAGGGCATTCCGCATCTTTGGCTGCAGCTTGATTTGTGTCACTAGTTCCCTCTCGCCACATCAGCCCGTGTGGTGACTTTAGGATGCAGAGCCGCTCTCAGGGAGTCAGAACACTTAGCGTATATTTCTTCTGTGGTTTGGACGAAATGTGCACAAATTGTTTATTCTGCAGATTGTGCGTATCTGTTTTTGTTCAGAGTTCTGGAGCAATTTTAACAGTACTTAATGAAAAACTCTCTTGCTGGTTAGAATGATCCCACTGCTCCTTGTTTACTACTTCCACCTAGAGTTCTGGAAGTGCTTAAAACAGCACTTACACTATTCATAGATGTAAAACCATCATTGACCTCATAACATGGGGTCACTATTATCAACATCCTCTTTAAAACAGGAAATATTCAGGAAAAATCTAGATCATGATTAAAGGAGTAATAAGTGTTTTTTTTCTAATCATTTTTCATGTTTTGAAACAGCCATTGTACTGACACCTAGTGGCTTGGATGTTTCAAAGATTCGGAAGTAAGTCAATTTTAAAAATGGCAACCTCCATATGGGAGACCATTCTATCAAGCATAAACTGTGTCATTTGAGGACAACTAAGCAATTTGATTTTTATCTGCACCTTTTAAGCAATTTATAGAAAAAAAAAATATTTGTTTATATTGTTTGGTACTATTTGGTGGTAAAATCATTATTAATTATTGCTCCTTCTGACCTCCTGTTGTTTTCAATAAGAATTAACAGTGTAATATAATCTCTTGTTAATTCTTACACATCAAATGAAACAATGTATTTAAAATTTCCCACTATTTCTATTCTGTGTTTGCTGTTCTGTAGGCCATCTTATATAGAGAGTTTGTGGGTTTTTCAATATTATTCATTATTAGTCTATCCATCCATTCACTACTCCCTTATCTGGGTCAGGGGGACAGCAGCCTAAACAATAAGCAATAAAATAATCTAGACAACTAAAGAAATGCCTCAACTCCAATAATGTATCTACAAGGTGATAATTGCATTTTTAACTTCTAATATGTTTCTAATAACTTCCTACAATAAGGTAGTTCCTCCACATTTTTAACTTTACACTGTGTATTAATGTTTAGTCCTGATACGTTATTACTGATACGTCTTTTCATCACACATCCCATAATTAATACAGAATAGATGCTGACAAGAATTTGAGGTAAAAAAAACATTTGTTAATCACTTAGACACAACAGGGAGACAGTATTTTGGAAAGCATGTCTGTGTAAACTGCAACATAAGTCTTAAACATAAGTCGTAAGTCTTAATGATAGGTACACCTAAATTATAGTTTTAGATATTGACATTTGTGTACTTCCAGCTGCGATTATGTTTCCAAGATGTGACCAGCAAACTGGTAAATGTCACTTTTCTACTTTAAGATGAATTAATATAAATAAAAAATTTGAAAAAACTTTTTTCATTAATATGTATTGCATTAGTGAATATATGTAAGAGAGATGGTCACATGACTCTTCTTTCACCACTCATAAGTAAATGACTTACACTAACTCTCATATCGTTGTCCATCCTTTATTATGAAAGTCACAAAGTACACAACTGTATAATAAATGAGACTGCTTGTGTGTGCTGGGTAGGGGTTAGACGTGTCGTGCATGTGCCATTTGAAGTGGAAATCTTGGCTCAAGTTATGCTTTGCTTATGAGGCCAGTTATTAGTATCTTGGTTGGAAACCAGTAATATGCTGCATGTGGATTTGAATGCTAACAAACCACAGCATACAATTTAGAAGGAGACAGTGAAATTATTGTAGCTCAAACAACTTTCAGATGAACTTTAGATTATTTGTTTAGTGCTTTTATTTCATATGGGGGCATTGTCTACTGAGATCTGTGAAGGCCAATGTGGACATGTTCACATAGCGTTATTTAATCTTCTTTCACCAATATTTTAAGGTGTTTATTCAATGCACAACAAAAAGAGCAAGACTACAGAAATTGTGATTTAAATTCCATCTCAAAGAATTAATTGGAATCCCAACAAGTGAGGGTACTTCTGAGCCTGTATTAAGCCCTGCATTAAGACTGGTATTAAGACTGGTACTGGTTTAATACAAAAAGGATTACATCAGTGCACTGGAAACTCAGTCACCTCTTTTTAATGGGTTGAAATAGCAGGTTGTAGTTAGCATCACTGCGATTCAAAGACAGCACTCTTGATACAAGAAAAAATAAGTTCTTCTCTACAGTATAAACAAAAAAATCCCCAAATAATCTTCTTTAAAGATTTGTTTACATGTTTCTACTGTCAGTGGAACCAGAACTTATAATATACCATGACTGGTTTTGAATATGAACTAGCTTTCACCTTGCTTTTAAAGTGTTAATGGCTTCTAAAACACATAAAGCCAAACCATTCTAAAGCTCCTGTGTCAAGATAAATCCTTAACCCGTTTCACCTAGATTTTATGTGAAGGATTTATGTTGTAAAAGGCATGACTTTAAGTGTCTATAATAAAAAATGGCAACATTAAATATTTATGTTATGTATCTTAAACAAAAAGGAGCTGTTTTAGGTGAAAAATGTCAAAGCATTCTTTAAAGACACAGTTCATTAACTAAGTCGACCACCCATTAAAGTATATGAACAGAGAAAGGATGGATTCTGCTTCAAGACCAAACAAAACTCTAGAGCTGAGAATTATATTTAAACATGTCATTAAACTCTCTCTACACTCCCAAACACTTAAATTAGTTTGACATTTTTCAACAATTACAGAAAGTTTTGTTTAAGTTCTCAAGCATGACAGATTCTGTAATATTACTACAACCTTATGTTCAGTTGTATACACTGTCAGTTCGGAGAGAACCAAGCTTGAATTTACATTAGCTCCATATAGTGCTTACTCCAAAGCTCTGCAGAAGTATCTTGATCATACAATATATTGTATTATCCTGTATATTATGTATCATATTTATAAATGTTAAGTAAGATGAGCTAATGCTATTTTGCATGATGGTAACATTAAAACTGAAGGAGGGAGCAAGTAGACAAACAATAAAGAATAAATAAATAAACAGATATTCTGTCCAGTGCTTACTATTAAAGAGAGGTAGGTACCATTCATAAAGAAAAATCAACACGGAGAGAGGCTCAGTTCTCATCTGGAAGATTGTGGAATCAACACTCAAGAAAAGTCATGGAACACAGAATAGTAAAAAAAAGCCCAATAATAAGACTAAACTTATATAACTGGGAAAATGATGAGAAAAGACTTCTCAAGCAACAGGCAGGTATATAAGCAGTCCCAATGAAATAATGAATAACTCGCAGGTGTGTAGTCATCTGTGACTGACTCTGAGGAGGACCTGGAGGGACACTTGGCAAACCTGGAGTGGAGTGTCTCATACAGCACTAGCCATGAATTCTGTGAATATTACATCCAGAAACAAAATGGAGGGGAAGTTCCCATTCAAACTGCTGGTCATCCAGTTTGCATTGTGTCTTTGGCTTCATTGTCTTAACAGCATCTGATCAGCATTTATAGTTTTTTTCTTCCCCCCAGTCAGCACTCAGGATAATTCTTGCATTCTTATTCGATTTCTTAGGCACTTGGACCTCATTTAGCAGCACGGAAACCAGAGCTGTAACTGGTCTCACAAGTCGGCACAGGAGCAACACGGCAAGGTTCGGCCTTGATGAACACTTTCCACCCTGGAGTAGAAAAGAGTCCTTCGTCTCTCCCTCTCTGGGTGGGTTTAAGGCCTGAGAGTACTGACTGTGGATCAGCTCAGCAACTTCACTGAGTGATTTAGAACAGTGTGGACAGGGGGAAATCTGATTCCATCTCAGCACTTCTACTCAGATCTCTCTGAGAGTCAAAACATGCCATGTGTACCATTTTCACCTGATTTTAGAGCAGTATCAGCCATCAACACAACATATTTCACCTCCTGGAGTTTTCCCTCCTAACTTCACTAACAAACCTCTAAGATCTATATTGCTCCCATTTCTTAAGTTCTCATAAACGACATGCATGACAGCATTGTTCAGGTCCTTTTTCATGTTGCAAAAGGATTCTTAAATCTTTAAGAGGAGAAGAAAAACTGAAGTTGTGTGTTCATCAGGCCTGCAGTAGCATCTGACACTAGCTACAGAGTTCCAGAATCTTTCTTGACATTTCCATGACATCAATTCAATGATCTATAACAGATGAAGCCCCGTGTCCCAAAGCAGATAGCATGACTGTAGTCCTGGTAGAGCACTTCACTTCAAGATTAGGCATTGATTGTTGGCCACATGTAAGCTACATGTGTTTGCTTCATATGTGTCTAGGGATGCCACATTTTCAACAAGTAAAAAAAAGACATCCTGTTCCATTAAACTCATAGCTAATATGTCTTCCACCTGTGTGTATTAAAAATACATACTACTACATACTACTCGTATACTGACTCCCAAAACAGCATTCTGTATGCAGTAGGTGACCAAAATAGATTTTCCAGTATGAATTAAATTCCTGATTGACACTCGACTGGTCATATCTCCCAGTACCATAACTATTGGAGCACTGGATCCTGAACACAGCATTTATATTTGGCACTGTCTGCTGATTTTTGATTAGTCTTTGATTGGAGCAGTAATGCTAAATACGGTGCCTCTGGCATAGTGGCTTCTTGTCTATGTGCATATATATAGTATATAGTGGTCCATATTCCAACAGCACCAAAAGGTGTATGAAATCAATTGCCCAAGTTTTGATAATCCTGCTGATGGTAAACTGAAGACTGCTGATGCTGAACTGATCATGCACATCTTTCTCCTTCAAACCCAGTAACAGGCACACCAAGAACAGGAACAGTTTATCCATCGCTGCCTTGTGGGGTGGAGCTTGCATTTTAAATAACTAGCAAACCAGCAAGCTGTTTTGGAATAAAACCAAGTAAAAGAGAATAAATGTTTCTGTTTTTTTCTAGCCTGGAGTCTATAGAAGCAGTTGAACATTGGTTTATTATAGGTGTACATTCTGATAATAAAAAATATATAACTTTATTTTTATTTTATTTTGATGTACCTGCCTCAGTGCTGGATTAAGTCCTGTGGAGGCCCCTAGGCAGTCAAAATCTTGGGGGCTCCACTTACAATTATCTCTTAATACATTTTTAACTTTACCAACTGACAATTTAAACAGGACCCCTAAAACCCATGGGGCCCATTGGCTGGTGCCTATTCTGCACTGATCTGTCTGCAGTAATTTGGTCTGTATACACAATAGGGCCAGTACACACCATGTCGTCTATTCACATAATTTCATTTGCACATGCTAGCTAGTTGTTTTCTAATAACCTCCTGGTGAGAACTTAGCATGGTCATCTTAAGGAATAATCAAAAAATTCTGCCAAATTCTTCCTCCAGGACGGCTGTCTGGTTTCACAGTAATGTCAGTTGAACTCACCTCAACAGGAAAATCAAAACAAGGGCTAAATATGTCGAGACAACATTTTAAAACGGCTGAAGACATTGTAAACTGGCCAACTAAACCCATTGGTTCAAACAGCAACTATCACCAGCTGCAACTCTCCAAAAGTTGGCTGATCTGGTCCCAGCATGTCAACAGGCCGTCGGGCTGGTTGCAGTCTGAGTGGTTGGCTATGGCCTTTAGTCACTACAGAAAAGAAAAAAAATTAGAGCTGGTTTCCTGGCAGCCAGACAAAGTGGAAGGATTCTTCCAAATGTTCAAGATTTAATTTTGTCTGATCGAAGATAAGATTTTGAGTCTCTAATTGCAGAGGGATCCCCCTAAAGGCAGGATCACTTTGAAGCAAGTAGAGGCAGCAGATAGTTGGCATGCCTTGAGATGAAAAAGAGCAGGAAAGGGAACATTTCTTGGGAATAGAAGCATGATAGCATTATGAGAAACCCACTGTGACCCATAGGAGCCACAGTCCAACACAGTCCAGCCACAGTCCAACACAGTTCTGAATGGGTGAAATGGAACATGTGCAGGTGAAGCATTCACTCACCACAGCGCAGATCAAGCCGAACATCACCGCCTCACACCAAAAAGTGTTTCAGACAACTTTGTAAAACATGCATTGTTTTACACATATTTCTAATGTAAAGATATGCTGTAATTTTAATATAGTGCAGTCAGATCCTCAATAGGGCATTTTTTCTGTTTAGCTTGGCGTGGAGTCAAACACCTATATTTCTCCTGTAATCGAGGAAGGCAAAGATATATACACATTTGCAGAGGCAGAAAATACACTGCCATCAGTTCCACTCAGGAAACAAACGTGAGGAGAGCGAGATGGAAAACAACTGGGAAAGTGGACTGTTCTTTCCTGTGGGTTCTGTGCATTTTGGCCACAGGCCATAGGAGGCTGCAGGAGGGTGAGAAGGGTGACAGATCCCCTACAAAGTCCCACAACATGTGTTGGGAGATATGAAGCTAATCCCCACCTACTAGCACACATACACACACAGACACACACACACACACATGCATGTGGATTTAGTCAGTAGCACAGAGATGCTGCAGAGAGGAAAGAGCTCCATCTCTCTCACAAAAAACCTCCCAAACTAATGCCCATTCATCTCCCGCTAGTGGACAGAAAAGTAGGGCATCCAGCTTTGGCTTTCCACAGAGACCAGAGAATTGGATATGCTGTTAAATATCAGGCCATGTGTTCCTCTCATCTAGGTTGGCATAAATGATTGCTTCACAACTGGCTATTTCTATGAAAAGTAGGCAAAGAGGAATACTTTGGCATCAACACTGCAGTTCGTTTCGCACTGGTGAATCTTTCACATGCAAAATTACAGGGCATTTATGATGTAAAAACATGGTTGTGCATAATTATGGTTCAATAAAGAAAAATATATTTCAGTAATAAATAAATTAACACAGGCAGTTGAGTACATGCATTTGGTCTCTAATATATTTTGATAACTGCACAACAAATGTATTGTGTTTAAAGCATTGATCAGCTTATTTTAAGGTAACCATGTCCTGAGTGGTTCCATCCTCAGGGGGCTGTAGCCTGGGGAACTTGGAGCTAGTGGGGGTGAAACTGGGCTCCTCTGTGGTAGCAGCTGAGCAGGATGCCATATCTCACTCACTGCTCTCATATATAACACACAGGCAAGCTGTAACAGTGACATCACTGCAGGGCCAATCAGGATAGCCCAACTGCACCATAGTGACAGGGTTCTGCTGTTCAAGTCCTCCAGAGACAGGTGAAAGTCTCTCCATCAGGAGGGTGTGCTACACCACCAGAACATGTTGCCACGTTGCCCACTTTTGGAGGATCTGGGTGACAAATAGTAGCAGGCAGAACCAGAACTCTCAGTGAAGAATCCACACACATTCGTTCAGGCCTAACTGATCCTGCACACATACACATTCACACAATCATTCTTATTCACACAATCATTCTTATGATGGGGAGTTCTTTGTGCACAGATGTCACATACTGCTATTAAAGTAGCCAACATTGAAAATACCCAGAACCTGAAACAAATAAAGTGAGTGAATGCACAGAAACAGGTGTTCCCTAGAACTCTAAACGTCAGTGCAGCAGAGTACTGGTTATATGAAAGTATACACCTTATATGGAGACGTGGGACACTGTGATCTGCATGGAAGATGAACAAAGCATTTTTGTGTAGTATAATTTCCTAGAACTAAGTCAGTGCACTTTATATGCATATTCTCTGGGGGTTTTAATTAGCATGCCGGTTCGCTGTCGTGACAGGTGCCCTTACTTGCTCTTCATGTTGTGTACTTTACAGATTAAATATAGTGCTACTATTCAAAAGACATGTAGATGTAAAGATTATAAGAGATTATGTCAAATTAGCACATCAGAAACTGGGGTGTTTTCAGTTTGCACCAACATGAGAATGAATACTCAGGCTAGCCTCTCAGAGAGGAGATTACACACCACTTAAACTGAAGCTGCTCCCTCTCAGAGAGGAGACTCCACACACTAAAACAGATTCAGAAACTGTCCTTATCTACAGGCCTTTTGTCTCACTGCCTGATTCAGTACTACCACACTGCACATTGCCACAGCCCCATGGTGCAGCTCCTGACCACTCCCTCCGGGTCTATGTTCATCTGACCAACGCTCACTCTTCCAAGGCCAGAGCACGTCCACAGAAGACACACCTCCCCAAGGGAAAGGGCAGTTGCACCAGGGGAGCTGGAAGCCCCTCCCCCCTGCAGTGAAAGAAGTGAGAGGAGGAAGATGAGCCCTTACCCGACTAGGGAGGCCAATATGGCCGACGGCCCGTGGGGGAATATGTTGCACTTATGTCTTGTTAGTATTTGTGTATTTAAGTGAGTGTTGACTACGTTCCTTGTTTGGTCATTGTCTTTGTTATGTGTCGTGTACAGTTATACATGTTCCTGTTAGCGCTAAGTGCTAATCTAAAACAAAACGGCTTTCATTAAACCTGCTCTCGCCTCAGCATCCTGCCTCAGCATCAGCACGTTACGAACGTTACACACAGTAGAATGTTTACATTTGCAATTGTCAATGTGTTTATCAACAATGCACATATCACTTCTCTTGTAATAATTCCCCATATCTAATTACCTTCTAACTTTAATCTCTTTTGTTTACTTTTTTCTGTTTACTAAATAATTTTTATAATTACTACTTTTTTTATACCTTTTTTATATTTTAGTAATTTTTATTCCTATTTACATCTGTACATTTTATACAGAAGTCACAATACATGCTAACACAGCACTATCGAGGCAGAGAAGACTCATTTTCGTTCTTCTCTACACTTGTGTACTGATGAATGACAACAAAGCATCTTGAATCTTGAGTGTTGAATGAGAAGAATAACTCAGGCAGATTATCCTGGTCCGATGAGGCGCTTTGTTCAGGTTCCTTGGATGTCAGCATTTCTACTCTTGTGAAATTTTGCTTACGTGCAAGAACTTAGCAGAATGAAAAATCATGAGGGAGAATGGATTAGGGTTGGCAACAAACCATTATCTGCCCCTTGCAAACATTACGCCATACATGAAAGTGCCTAGTCTTTCATCTAACTCTGTGTGACAGGCACATAATGGAACACCCCTGAGCATCATCGTGCTGAAACTTACTAAGCCAGTGTCATCTTTTGGGGGGTGGGGGTTGGTGCTGCTCTGCTCTGTTTGTCTGTGCCGAGCTGAATTCTCATTCCCAGGACGGAGGGATTTATGAATAAAGCTCCTTGCTCCGCTCCTGGAACAAACCCATACATCCGTTTGACTTTTAAGGCCAAAGATTTCCTTGGCAACATGCCACATCACTTAGCAAGCCTCCAGACACCAGACACCAGACCCTGGAGGGAATGTGCAAACAACGTGGCTGGTTTTGAGATGTGTTTTCTGAAGTTTATTCTGGTGACAGCAGAGTTTTTTAAAAAGGCGATCAAGTGTACATTTAAGGACAAAATAAGAAAAGAAAAAGGTCAGTATTCGTGAAAAATGTTTGAACAGATTGGGTAGGCTATTTGTATAGTACCTTTACTCATTCTGGGAAAAGCATTTGTTAACTCATCAGTTCAACTTATATTTGATATTTACAGTATATATCCATCATGTCAATCTGCAGCTGGTGCCAAATCTAAGGCAAAATAGCAGAACACAATATCAAAATATTTATCAGTCATTTATCCCATACAAGTGATTTTCATTATCTTCATTCTAAACTCTGTTATCTTTGCAATTGCATTGGCATGTGGACTTTATTTTTCCGCTGTCCTGGCCTTGATTTGCATACGAGGAGCCAAAGGCCTAACAGGCAAAAGCGTAGCAGGCTTACTTGCGTTTAAAGCACTGGGCACATGCTTTCATCCCCAAGCAGATTGTGCATGAGGATTATTCTGATTTGTTTGCGTCTTTGATCTGTGCCATTAATGGCTGATATTGGACTATCAGCACTTAGCATCGGAGTACAAAAGTACTGAATGACCAAAATTCAGGAAATAATAGCTTGTACAATGCACGGTGAATGCCAGGGGTATTTTAAAGAGAACAGCAGACCCTTGGGTTTCTGAGTCAGTGGTCACAGTGGAGAGCAGTTCTTCCATAAGCTTTTCTCCCACAACACAAAAGTTCAGTCTAGAATAATCGTTCACTATTAGCTCTGTTTGTCTTTTTAACTCAGCTGTTGGACTGTGTTGTATGCGAGGTCCTTCAGCTGTGCCTTTGTCTGCCGTTGTCTGTAATGCGTAAATTACCTTGGTTACATAAATATTTATATAATGTTACATGAACTTCATCACACGTCCATTACAATGAGCTGCATGACTAATACCTGTGGAGACCATGATTTATCTGTCTACTCTATGACATATAATGTGGTTCACTAAAAACACTGGCATATAGGATCACTGTATTCCACTGGTGACTTCATGCTTGGATAAGACTGAAGCATACACGTCCCTATTCAAAGTCAGGCATATTGAACGTCATACGCACTTCCATCATGAACAGTGACACTCTTCTGTGAAGAATAAGAAATGGAGCCATGCTTGTCACAATACTGCATCACTGTGGTATAAAAGAGGCTATGTTCCTGCCATTTATTATGGATTTAGGGTGTGGTTCACTGGGTTTAAAGGATGAGACGAGATTCGCCTTGTCCCCCTGCACAGAGACTTGTGTCACTCCAACAACCGTGTCTCATTCATTCATGGAGACTAGGCAGACAGGACATGGCAGGGCAACTCGGCATGACGCTCTCAAATCCCACGACATCCATGGCCTGCCCTCTCCTTTCTGGTATGGTTGCGTGTGCTTTCCTTTTGCATTAAGAGATCGTTCGGGTTTTGGGTAGTGCCTGCACAAGGACCTGGGAGAGTCCTGAGATAGACCGACTCATGGAAACATGCATTCCAGGCATGGCTGAACGCGATCGCCTCGTTCTGTTTCCTGTCTTTAAGTGCAGGTTGAGTACTAGTTGAGGAATGATTAGGCCTTAGCCACAGCTGGAGGATGGGAGGATCAAAGAACCTCATTTCAGGTCCAAAAGAATGTTGCTGTTGTCAATTACGGCCATTGTCTCAGTGTGATTTATTCGACTATAGCAGCTGTCATTAGAAAGCCTTGAGTCTTTTATGCAAACATATGAATGTTATTATTATAAATATACTTAAATTCTGATATAATAAGCAAGGGCATAAAAAGTCCCCAAACCTACTGGCAAAAACTTTTGAAGGAGCGTGGGGGTGAGTGACAGACGTCCTATTCTATAAGATTACGTAGGTCAGCAATGTTTTCACAGTGACGATCTACTGCTCCACCCGTAACACTTCCACTCTCTCTGGGGAAGGAGGCTAGGATGATCATAGCTCAAAGTGAGAGACGGCTGGCTACGGGCCTGGATCATGTCATCTCTGTGCCTGTGCCATTACAGCGGCCCCCGGCCACGGGGCACCATGCTTACAGGGGCCGTCGTGCTCGCAATCTGGCGGAGTTTCTCTGGGAGGAATGCATGCATAAAGCACTGTGATGCTGTATCATGTGTCCAGGAAATTAAAGTCAGAAATTGCAGTGGAAGAAAGCATGGAAAGAATCAATGTGCCAACTCGATTGACAGCACACCGAACAAATATTCCCATAATTTAATTTTAATCCCTGCTGAGGATTCCTGAGCAGGAGTCTGGCCCCCTCGAAAAAGACAGAGGTTGAGAAAACAAAGGGATGCTTTGTCAAAGCCAGATCAAGGAGACAGTGTTGTGATATGTGGGAGAACAAATGCATACATGAAGCAGTGGCCACATATGAGAACATGAGAGCTATAAGCTGTCTTGCCTTTGAGAAATGCAGAGTAAGACTGCACTTCTGGCACAGACAACTAGCCACCTTGAAATGATTACAAAACAGGCCAAATTGCAGATTTCTTAAATACCTTTTATTTACAAAGAAACAAATATTTATAGATGCATTATAATTGGCATGAATTTCACATTCAGAACAAACCATATCGTTCTTATTCCTTTGTGACCTGTTGTTACAGGCTCTGGCGGCCTGTGTGCTGTGTTGAGGGGCTCCATTTCTCAGTAAGGTGATCTTCCAGTGTGTTCTGCATGACGGTGTGGATCTTGGCCAAAAAACATGACTTAAGCATTCTTAATAGGTAATTTGCCTCACCACAACAATATCTCGCCTACAGCCAGGAAAAATGCTACATTCCCCGAGGCTCTTTACTCAACATGGGAACTGTTCAGAGATGAGCTATGTGCTGTTCTCCTCTCTCACTCATGTGTGCTGTTCTCCTCTCTCATGCCTCTGTGTGCTGTTCTCCTCTCTTACTTTGTGCTGTTCTCCTTTCTCTCCTCTGTGTGCTGTTCTCCTCTCACTCCTCTATGTGCTGTTCTCCTCTCTCACTCCTCTTTGTGCTGTTCTCCTCTCTCACTCCTCTTTGTGCTGTTCTCCTCTCTCACTCCCTCGTCATGCATACCAGTGAAAATGTGGCTCTGATAGGGGAGGCCAACTGGACCAGTGATGTCATCAGAGCAGAAACTCATTTCTGACAACAGGATTAGTTCGTTTGCTGATCGTTACCTGATTGCTTGTAGATTACACAGCTTATGCTGCAGTGGAACAAAGCCATAAAACACAGTACAACTGTGAAAACGCTGTCAAATAGCAACATTCAAGCCTCCCTAAATGTGCACACAAACCCATGCAATCCTCCCACAAAGCAGTACTCCGAACAAGAGTTCTGGGGTCTGCCAGAACAGACAGAATAAGACCCGATTAACTCTTTTTTTCTGTTCCCGCCGTCTTTGCATTCCATGTGCAAAACTGTAGATGTTAAAATTCCAGGTAAAATTCCCGTTATGGGAAAAAACACTTGAATACCCTCCAGACCTGATAAACAAATGTACACAGCTGTCGGTTTCTACAGCCTCTCTACTTCTGAATAGAAACACCTCCATTAAAGTGATCTACTTGTAGCTTTGCACCTGATGTAAATCAGTCAGGATTAATTCCACCCACAGTGGTAATAAGCATTCTCCTGCCTTCTCTTCAAAGAGATCAAACGTGAGCCTAACATTCTCTGCTGATAGGAACATGCGTGCCAACTCAAAATTAGCATCTATGCATCCAAGTTCACTGCTCTGTATTTTACCTTTATAGCTCTCCTTTTCACAAGCTTACTTTCTTGTGCATGGCCTGTTTAAGATTATTCTTCTGATAGGTGTAATAGCTTTTGAAGAACACCCATGAAAGATCATTTTGATAGTTTGGGCTCTTTTGTCATACACTAAAAGCTCATGTCTTAGTTACAAGAGCCAGTCACAGGTTCATTGTGCAGGACCATTCAGAAAGCCTCAGCTGCATATCTGTGGTGGATTGTGGACAATAGGGAAAGATGAGAGAGGTGTAAGGGGTTTGTCACGCATGGCGGCGCATGGCGTTGCTATGGCTATGAGACACTTATCTGCTGGGGCATCAATATGGTGGTCATGTCTCTCTCTGTGTGTGGCCACAGTCTCTTTTCAGTCTTTTACAGATAAACACATGAACAGGGTTGAGAAATCACCATGGAGCTAAAGAAAATGCAGAAGGGAAAAAGCCACACGAAAAAGACTAGTAAGTCCAGGAGAAGCTTGATCTGTCCTGAAGACCTGTAGGCTGGGTCAGGTTATTGGTCTGTCTTGAAGTCCTGTAGGCTGGGTCGGGTTATTGGTCTGTCCTGAAGTCCCGTAGGCTGCGTCGGGTTATTGGTCTGTCCTGAAGTCCCGTAGGCTGGGTCGGGTTCTTGGTCTGTCCTGAAGTCCCGTAGGCTGGGTCGGGTTATTGGTAGGCTTCGTACTACCTTTAAACTGTAGCAGTTTGTTCAAATCATTCCTAATCAGTGATCTTTTCATACACATGTATGTATGTGTATACATACATTAAATCCCTTATTAGGGATTCTAGTTCATACATACAATGGTAGTCTTTTAGACAGAATTTGGCTTTCACAGTTCATTTCTTCAGATCACTTAGAAACACTTTCTAATCCTCTATCAGATAGAACAAATTTCTATTTTTCCCTTATCCATTTCTATATTCTGCTAAATATTGCCAGGGATTCACTAAATGAATCCATAGCATTACGGAGTCATTACACTGGTCATGTACTAAAACAGAGAAAGGATCAAAAAGCACTTTCATCTTCTCCACACTTCATTTCCTTGGAACAGTGTGAACTCCTAAACACAACAGCAGGATTTGTGTGTGTGTGTGTGTGGGTGTGTCATATTATGGTCTTTGTTTACAAGCCTGACTTAGAAAATATGAATGTAGAATGTATTACCAGTATAACCAGTGAACCAGTGAGACTTTGAAGCTAGTAAATAATTTGCAGTTAAAGAATGTGAATAGCCTGGTGATTCGCTCTCTCCTTTTCACACGTTTGTAACTGAAGTGCCTCCATGATCCTCTACCATCAGAGCAGGCCTTTCTTCCACCACCCATGGCTGGCACCTCAGTCAGCACGGCCAGTGTGGGGATTCCCCATGCCAGTCCCAGCTGGAGCTGTGTAGTATTTCAATGTCCTGTGTCTGTTGGCCAGGCAGAAGGACCGAGACAGGGTGAGTCTACGTATGCGTCGGTGCTCCATAGCATGCAAGATGCAGGAAACGAGAGCCACACTTCTGCCAGGGTTGAGCTTTTAAAGGTCGATTTCTTTTTGAGAGGAGGCCAGAGTAAAGCAGAGGGGGAAAAAGAAGGATTTGTATAAATAAACTCTGCAGTAAGTAATGGTGTCACGCGATTGGCTACGAGCACCGCTGCCACCTCCTGTCACAACACACGTGACGGCGTATGACCATAGCAAGAGCTGACCTATAAGAAAGAGGAGAAGAGAATGCAGAGATCCCCAGATCCCAGTAATGTTATCTGATGCTTGGTGAAACAAGGAAAACTGTAAACAGCTATATTTGAGGTGATCTATGGAGCCCTCAAATCTGATGATCTTTATAGTGCACAAAAATGACGAAAACTATTAGAGTAGCTAAGAAAAGCTACTTCCATCCATAGTATGAAATCAGATGACAGGAGAAAATATTTGCTACTATTTTTATGTTTATATATACATTCCTCACTATGATGCTCCTATATATTTACTGTCTGTTGATGTCTGCGTTTGGGTTTTGGTTGAAATGTTATTTTAACAAGAAACTTTCTCCCTGTTCATGTGGTTGTATTAGTGGTGCCCTCTGCTGGTCATGTAATGTTCAGGCGATAACCGTGATTATGAACTTTTATGCAAACGTTTCCCAGATGATAAAGAAAGGCCTCTGAAGTTCTTCTTCAGTGATCACTTCCACTTTCACATGCTTGGCAGTAGACTGAGAGCAAACATCCCCAAACCAGATGAAGAATCCTCAAAAGATTCTTGTATCCATCTTGTATACATTCTATGCCTTTGAGGGTATTGTATTATCCCCTTTGTTGCTGTAACGTTGTAAATGTTTTTGCTGCGGGACTTAAAATACATTATATAAAGGATTATTATTATAAAGGATTTATAAAGGATTTTATGTTATCTTAGATGCTCAACCAAATTGAAGTGAATTAACCTTGTGCTGAGATTGCGCGCGCACACACACACACACACACACACACACACACACACACACACACACACACACACAAAGCTGTCATCACTTGAGTGGTAACTTTGTTAACACAAAGAAATCATTCTGCTATATGCAAACGTTTTCATGTGCTAGTGACGTGGTCCAAATCGGCGAGCTGCATGCCTTATATGGGCACTGGAGTGTTAAGTCATTAAAAATAATGAGTTGTTTTGATGGGGTTTTTGTTTTGTTTTTTTCTGGAACCACCCTTATGCGTCAATGAGGCCCGACCCCACAGGGCTCGCAGACACTGCTGACAGGATGTAGAATGAACTAAAATGGAAATAGAAAATTAAATTATGTGTGTTTTAATGATTTCATAAAACAGCTCCTTCAACCTAAATGAATTAATTCATGTTGTAATTAATAGTAACAGAACAACATCATTGACAAATCTATTAAAAATACTCATAATTTGTTTTGCATGTAAATAATTTTAGACACTCTCTATAAACACGTAGTACATCTCTGAAGTGATCTTCCTTTAATATACCATTCAAACTGCGTTGTTCCAAAATGAATCAACTTAATGTTCCATAGCAATGTGCTGAACTCGTTATTGGAAAGTTAGGAAATGGGTAGCTGGACGCATGTTTTAAACATCTAAATCATGCTGTGCATCATGCTGTGCCTCCCGCGCGACCAATTAATCATGTGTGTTTGAATGGTCACTGGATCCACTGATCCACTTCATGCTCTCGCATCCTGTGTGATGGCTCCCTTTGGTCCAGGACATTGAGTTTAAAACACTTTTGGAAACCATTCTAAAGCAGTAAAGCATATCTTTAATCTTAGAGATATTTCTACTTACACGTCTGCATTTTTTCCAGAACGACCCGCGGGGACTCTGAGCGACAGGACTCATCTGCGATTGTGTCAGCACTGACATCGCACCACATTGGCCGTGGAGTGGTGGCGGCTCTCGACACGCAGCTGTGAGACCCGCGGTTCTGTCCGAGTCACTGTGTAGAATATGCACGTGTAGAATGGACTCCAGTCGTCCACGAAACTGCGCGTGAACACGTTGGTAACACCGCCGACTGCAGTACCGCTGCGTTCAGATTGCTTCGGCAACATGGCACAGCTCCCAGTGAACACCACAGAAAGTGTCCCGAACACAAACATGAAGGCAAATGTGTAATTAAAAATACTGCTTCTTAAGTTGAGATTTGCAGATTTGACATTAGGGCATGTATTGGAAGTGCTAACTGGCTATTTGATAAATCATTAATTCAAAGTTTTGCTAATCTATTTATGTATATCTGCCTGTCGGTCTGCGTCATTTGATTTGCGTAAAAAAAGACTGACTATATGAGAATGTATTATACACTATCGCCCTCTACTGGTCAGCATGCTCCCTGCATGCAGTTGAAGAAATACAAATGACTGAATGTGAATGGGGGCGGCATGGTGGTGTGGTGGTTAGCACTGTCGCCTCACAGCAAGGCAGTCTGGGTTCGATTCTCGGTCTGGGCTGCTCTGTGTGGAGTTTGCATGTTCTCCCTGTGCCTGCGTGGGTTTTCTCCGGGTACTCCGGTTTCCTCCCACAGTCCAAAGACATGCATCCTAGGTTGATTGGTCACTCTAGATTGCCCGTAGGTGTGTGTGTGTGCGTGTTGGCCATGTGGTGGACTGGCGAACTGCCCATGGTGTACCCTGCCTTCGCCCGGAGATGCTGGGATTGGCTCCAGCCCCCCCGTGACCCCGACTAGCGGGAATAAGCGGTACGGATAATGAATGAAAAAAATGAATGAATGTGAATGAACATATATGTGCAGTAGGGAGCAGCATTGGCCATTCACCAATCAGTACTACACTATATAATGTTAAAGGTAATGAACAGTTCCTTATACTATCCATTAAAATAGCTCTTCTGTTTTGACCATGGTCATCTGATAGATGTTCCATCACATTTGTGATGTACAACATTAAAAAATTCATACATAAACAGTGTGATCTCAGAGCAACACAGTGGTACCATTTGATTTATTATAAAGATAAGGGTAGTTAGGGGTACATACCTCCTCTTAAACTCATGGACAGGAGAGCCAATAGTGAGAAACCCGAGTGTGAACAGGTACATCCTGAAATAACAACAAATCAGGGGCTTGGACACATGGTAACTTGTCTTGTTTCAACTGTTCTCAGATCAGTTATGAAGGCAAGCTCCAATCCACATGCAGAACATGTATTTACCCAGCAAAGGTGGAGACCTTCAGGCTTACATGATGAAGTGAATAAGGTTTCAGTATGTGGAAACACACGTCAGCTGGCCTGTGTGGATTTATTGCTGATAAGTGAGTTTGAGTTTAAAATGCTCAATAAAACTGGTCCCTAAAGATTTGCAGAGAGCTATTTGGCCAAATTAATGTGAAACTCCCCCATGGAGCAGTGAAGTTCAGAGATTCCTCACTGGTATTAACTCTCAGCAGGGCAGTGATTATCATCACTAGAACTCAAGTCATCTAAAACTCCTGGCTAGATGCTCAGCCACATATGAATGGTGGACTTTCAGACATTATAGATATTTGTAAATGATATTATTAAAATGTGCTTTTATTGCATGCTCTGCTGATTTAATGTCCCTCAGAAACACTGTTGATTGTGCCGGGGCCTTCGTTCAAGTAATGTGACTATCACAGCATCTTGGGTGACTTAGTTCATAGGTGCGTGGCTACAATAATCCAATCTGGATTATAGACTGGTTTCGTCATCATAAGGGATGTTGACTGTTAAATTACTAATAATGGGAGACTTAAATGTGGTAAAGAAAGATGTCTTGTATATTTTCCATGCCTTTAAAATAATGGGGTGATAACACCCTATATATATGGTCCTGGGTGTGTAGTACTTTGCATTTGCATGCTGGTTGCATATTGACAACAGATTATACATGAAATTAAAAGTCATTCATTTTATTGTTCTTTTTAAATCAGAGTTAGTACAGTGGCGTGATCTACAGGACCGATACATCACTTCCATTCCATTGAACATAGCACCAAAAATCAACAAGTTAATTCCAAAGTCTCTACATACTGAACACAGACAGGTAAACAAGCCTCAGTGAAACGTCTTTGGATAAAACATGGCCGGCTAGCCCCTGTTTTATTTCACCATAGTACTACTCCCTGTCAACAGGCATTGTTCGAACTTCAAGCATACATATTAAAAATAATTATAGTTCACAATTATAAAACCTAAATTGATAAGTATATGTGTATAAAAATGACAGATGTTTACATTTCCACACATTTCATGGCACATAGTGCATCAAGTAATCCTTACATTTCTGATACAGACCTCATAGCTCAGTTGCCTATAAAAAACAACGATAACCAAAGATTCGTTTGCTACTCACAGGGATTCATTAGACTGGATGATTCGTTCAGTCTGAAACAAAGCTAAAACAACATTCGAATGTCTGGATTGTAGTACATGGGTCTACAAGACAAGACTGGTGAGAGTCTAATGAGAGGTCAGGTCGTTGCCAACACATTTCAGACTCCTGCTTTGCACCACTGACAAACTAGTGACTAGAGTCAACTGTGCATTTGGTGCACTTGGTTAACATGGCAACCCTACACTGGAAATCAGGTGTAGCACGAGTCTATTCTCCTGGTGATAATGTGGAAATCTGCATGTATGATGTGTTGAGGCCTTGAGAAGCACATTTGCAATGACATTCCAGTATCGTCCGTCCCAGTGTAGAGGAAACAGGAAACAGCACCGTTATGTTCTTAACCATTTAAAAAAGTTAGTGGTTACTAACACTTACATTTAATACCTTTTCTGCAATATATAGTGACACATAATGGTTTGCCATTGGTAGTAGTCATTGTGACAAAGCAATGCACATATCTATATCATTTTTGAATAAATATTGACAAACATAAATAATAATAAAATACATGTTATGAATAGCCATTGTTGTAAGAGGTAGGGTCAAATTGTTATTATATTACAAGCTAAGCAGCCAGTCTGGCTCTAGGGTACACATGACCTAGCTAACTAACGTCATTTTGGATTGACTGAGTGAACTGATATGACCTGTTTAACAACTGATTGTATAAATGTGTACGATGGCCATTGCCATCATGTACAGCAAGTCGAGCCAGGCATGCAACAAACGTAAAACACACATTATATATATGTGTGTGTGTGTGTATATATATATATATATATATATATATATATATATATATACACACACACACACACACACACACACACACAATATGACAACAATCATAGTCATGTTTTCTTCACTGACATGATTCTTATTTTTGCTATAGATAGTCATTTACATTTCTGGCTACATACATTATAGTGGCAGGTTTACGGTGACTTCTTCTCCTCAGAAGATTCACTTCTAGGTAATTGACAGTGTTCATACGTGGCCTCTGAAACAAGGCTGATATCCCCAAAGCACTGTAGCACCAACTCACATATTGCAATTATTACTTTTATGACACAATGATAATTAGGATGATCTCAGCATTATGGTTCATTTTAGAAAGTGAGCCCAAGTGACTGAGAGATGTGATACACAAGCCAGGAACATTCACCAAGAATACAGACACATTCTGCTATGGACATTTTCCCCATCAAGCTATTTGCTGTCGTCAGGTTTTTGTCTTCTGTTTAAATACTACTACTGATAAAAAAAATAGCAACATAATTTTATGAAATGTAACTTCTCACCCCCTAGTCAGTGTTGTCACATTAGCGCCCTCTAGAGCATGGGGAGTCTTGCAGTGGCTATTCTTTATTTTTTAGTGGCCTTTTTTGTTTCTTCTGTCATGGATATAAAGATTCCCATGATCATCCAACACTCGCTGTTGAACTGTATGGACTGTCCAAATGATCACTGGCTTCACAGAGAATATTAGTCTACAAAAGCACTCAGCCCTTACCACCATACTTCTGTAGCTAGCAAAGGTAATGACAGGATGACAGGAACCCTATTACCTTTACAGAAGCTTTTCTATTGTTTTGAAAGGTTTTTGAACAGTTGATCTTTATGCTCTGAAGCTGACGGACTGCATTATGCGAATACTTTTGTGGCATGGGATGCACCTCTCATACAGCAGGACAGGAGAGTCTACCACTCCGAACATGTTAACCAGACTCTCGTCAGGGAAGCCGGTGGCTGTGTCTCCAGGTGTGACGTGACCCCGTCTCTGGGTGGGGCCCCAATCACGTTTGATAGTGATTACTGACCTCCAGGCATCTGGGTGATTGGTGAATGCAGTGTGAGTTCCCCAGGCTCCAGCAACCTAAGTGTTTTTGGCGGGAAACTTGAGCCATGGTTTAGTGCAGCTGCCAATGGCAGACGGAGGTGGAGAGTGAGCGGATCGAACCATAACCTGAAGCGTGAGGGCCAGTACGCTTTCTCCTTTACACGGGCAGACGCCGTTGCAGAGGGGGGCGCGGCGGGCGGACCTTTGCGCTCTCTGCTTGACCCGGTTCGACAGGCCTCTTTCACTGGACTTGGACGAGGAGTCCGGCTTGAGGATGCGGCAGGCACTTCCCGCAGAACCCCCCACAGCGGCCGTAGATGCGCGCCCCGTCCTGAGGGGTCACAGGTCGCGGGGGTGAAATGAGGGCGCAAACACAACAGCCACATTTCCGGGCAGTTCCATTACAGTCAGTGGAAAAAAGCATGATTGACTGGGTAAAGTACACATACATATAAAGTGAAATGTGAACAGTGAATGTGAATAAATTTCACCTCCAGATTTAATCAGATCTACTGATTTAATGCATTTACATGCAGTTACAGAACAATGATTGTGATCTAATAAAAGGGATAGCTCATATAAATTCAAGCAAACCTTTTGATATGGTATTTTAGTACATTAATTTTGTGAAGTTAACAGTAATACACTGGCCTCTACTGGCCACATGCATGTGCAGGCATAAAGCATCACAGTGCAGGCGCGTGAGCACATGGCCACATCGCTGTACTATTTTCATGACCAGGGCAGTGTTGCTAGGCACAGTAGCAATATCCAATCACATTACTCCTCCACAATATTTAATCACATTACTCCTTCTCTCCTTCCCGTAATGAACTGAGCAAGAGCAATGTAGTGCAGTGACAATTTCGTCATGGCAGCAAAAATGCAGGAATTGCAGTGCAAACAAAAATTCATGGATGAGGAAAAAGGCGTAGTTGTTAACAAAGTACAGGATCACCATGACAAAATATATGGCAGTTGAAACATCATTATTATTGTGATGTGAATAAAATATTTATGTAACTGAAATAACTGATTATTTAGAATTGTCTGATTCTCATTTAATAGAACTGTTTTTACTTTTGAAAAAATAATTCAGTCAGTTGTAATTAGTTAGCACTTGGGAGATATATTTAGTTTGCCGATGTTTGTGATGAAAATGTGAGAATTTTGACAGGTATTTTGTCTGCTTGAAGAGACAACATCATCTTGTTTGTATCTGTGGTCAGAGGAGGCAGTAGCACACATTTAAGTCAAAATGATATAACACCACTGCAGTGGAGGACATTAAATGTCTCTCAGTTGAGCTACACAGGCACATTTATTTCTGTCCACCAACTGAACAAATGTGTGTGTGCGGCCTACAAAATGAGTGAAGCGCAACATTAGGTGGTATTAACAACCCAGCGCATCTACAAAATTAGTCCACAATCTTAGGCCATCGTGGCACCATGCACTGCCAATCAGGATTCATTCTCCTTACCTCTGATCGATGCACTTTGATGGAGACATAGTTGCCATGGGAGACCCATTTAGTTGACTCAGCAACTGTCAGTCCTGTTCCGATGAGATTGATGCTGAACTGACCCTAACAAACCGAACAAGTGCTTAAAATCTCTTGCTATGACTGCACCAAACAGGAGAAGCAATTCCCAGATCACAGTGGCTGAGTTCTTACCTGTGGGCATCTGGCAGCACTGTAACAGTCTCCAGCAGTGGCAAAAGGAACCGGCTGGCCAAGAAGAGTCTGAGAGAACTGCACATCTGTGGCTGCAGCAAACAACAGATGACACCACACGTAAACACGCTGGATCAAACCCACAGAGAGCACTGTGGACAACATGGCAAATCATTTTCAGGAAACGGAATCCCTCTCAGAAGCGCGGACTCCTCTCTCTCTCTTTCCCGGCCTCAGCCGTGAGTGTGGAGGACGGGCTGTCTGGAGAGGGCAGCAGTGCTGGTGTCCTGCCCCCACAAACGCCACTAATGTCCCCACACACTCCTCTATCAAAGTCGTGGAGCGATGGAGGGCCACGTCCATATTTAGAGTGCGAGGGATGCGGTGTAGAAAGGCGGCTTCGTTTGGTCTCACGCTGGGTGAACGATCATGCCAACGTCATGCTGCCACTCACTGATGATGCGCATGGTGCTGAGGTCCAGCCTCACTCTGTGGTACAGGGTGTAGCCCACGGCAGGGTAGTCGTTCCTGCAGGCACAGTCCTGACGCCTGCTGCCGTTATATGGACACTCGAAGGGGTTGTTCAGCCTGGCATTAGAAAACCCAAAATAATCCAGTATAGTTCATCTTAGAGATTTGAGATCATTTACATTGACTCCACCAGCCAGTTAGCCATTCTTTAATGTTTAATTTAAAATGAGAGAATAATGAATTGAGGCTCACCTGTATCCATACACCTCTGAGTAGTTGTCAGTTTGGCCACTACGTAAAGTCACATACTCCTTGGGAAAGTTGGTCTGCATTTCTGCACAGTAAATCTGAAGAACCTTTGACTGAACTCTGAGGTAATGTTCGCCATCTTTTCTAATACCTTCTCTCAACTGCAGCTCCTTGCATGTGGGGAACAATTCACCTGAAACAAACAAATCACCTTAAAGTCAACTATAAGAAGACTTGGAGGTTTTGGTAATAAAAATACTCCCACTGAACACATATCTGTGAAAGGTCATGCAAGCCAATTTAGCAAAAAAAAAAAAAATAATAATCCAATTGCTTTTTTTTTTGATCCCCCCAAATGTTTATTTCCATACGGATTGAGACAAATGTTTGTGGGTTTTCTGGTTGGCTGTTGACTGTTGAACTCTAATACGTGAGCTCAGCACTGTAATTTCACATAAGCCTGACTTGGCAAGAAAAAGTGACGGCACAACCCTCAAGCTCACAAAGTGCAAACCTTGGCAGACGGCCTGTGGTGGGGTCAAAACTGGGCCCCATTGGAGAGTCTGAGTCCCACCAATCAAAAACCTTGGATCAACAGGTTTTAAAAACCCTCCCTTGACAGCAGGGGCCTGGGTATTTATCACTTCAAAGATAAATTGATTTAAGTGGGGTTGAAAGTCAAGGTCTCCACTCCAAATTCTTAAGGGAAAAAATCATTCAAAACAGAATCAGGTCATGGCTTGGCTTCCCAGTACTGACCATTTAACATCACTATAGAGCATGTTTGTATGTGCAGCTGCCACAATCAAGAGGACCGAAGAAGAACCATGTGCTGGAGTATCACAGCAGAACCTGCTTACTTTATTTATTTACTTTATTTTTACATTGTGTACAAAATTTTAAAAAACTAAGGTCAGAAGTTTTCAGAGGTTTTTAAAAAGCTTAGACAAATGGGATCTGCCCCATTCTGATACGAAGGCGAACGCTCCAATTTCAGACATTAGCAAAAGCAAACAGAGGTGAAGTCACTTTCTAATCTTCAGCTCTGGTGACTTCAGCCTGTGGCCCTCGGCGGTTACTGGAACTTACACTGTCTCTGTCTGCAGGTTGCGCGGGACTCAGGCCGGCTGGACAGAGGGCAGTTTGTGGAAGGAAGGTGCTCAGCAGTGAGGCATTCTACCCTTCTCTCCATTACCCCCGCCCCACACGTCTGAGAACACTGGGGACAACACACACAAACACAAACGTGAAAAATGAAAAACGCACATTTCCTCAAATGCACAAACATAGTATACCAACACTGGCACTGGCATTTTCACTCTTCATTAATATACAAAACAGCAAGAGATGAGAGGACTGATGAAGGAGCAAATGGACACACACACACACACACCTTGCTCCATGGTCCCACTTTCCAGTACCCAGGCAGCGGGCACTCAGGCAGTTGGCATGGCCTGGTGTTGTCTGGGGGAGGGTGTGGGCACTCAGAGGCCAAGACCTGTCTGTAAGACTCGGCTGCCAACGCCTTCAGGTCTCGGGCAGAGCACAACACTGCCCTCTGCTGGGAACCTAAACCACAGCTCACAGAACACTGAACACACAGTGGGTCTTTCTCAATACCTGATGAGCTCAATATTTTATGTAACAAAAAAATGTTTTTGTATGGTAAATTTAGTTTGGTGCAGGAACACATTGTTAGAGTATTAACATGAAAATATACTGAATGAATCATAAGTGTACTAAAACATTTTAATAGTAATAGTTTAATAGTAATAGTTAATTAACATTATTAATGAAGATATGTAACCTGTGTCCACGCTGCAGTTACCCAGACGAACTGACAGGGGGCGATGGAGCAGGGCTGATAAAGGACAGGCCTGGATAAAGGGTTGCACAGGTTCTGTGAGACAGGGTTCATCCTCTCATCCATACAAAGGACCTCCCTATGTTTTATGCCCTCTCCACATGTAGCATTACACTGGAGACACACACAGAAAATATGTCAGAGTCCTGCAGCATAATGCTGTACAATTAAACATCGGGATGTGTGTGTGTGTTGATTGTAAATGCTCATATCTGTCTGTAAGGTCGCTGGGTTTGAGAAAGGCACTACAAAATAAATGTTAAAAATAAATAAATAAATAAATAACAACAACAACAACAATAATAATAGAATGCTGAGCATTGTCATTAAAGTATGTTAGTGCACATGCACACACACACGTACACATATTTTACATTTCTTTGCATGTCAGTCCCAGGGGGCTGAAATACAAACACTGATAACACTGAGAATGACTGAGACGTGTCATATCCTTTCACTTCCAGAGGGAGCAGTGTTGTGCTGCTATGTAAATGCCTCCAGCTCTAATTTATGTTAATTAGCAGAGGAAACCTGGGCAACGTCACATCACAACAAAGGCAAAAATGACACACAGTATAAGAAGAAATCATGTAATGTGGGAAATACAGCTAAAGGAGTCCTGCAGTGACAGAGTGACCCGTGCTAGATCTTTACGAGTCATGTGAAGGGCATGTCTCGGCTTGAGGTCAGTGCTCTCCAACATGGCTCTTAGATAAAGGCAAGAGGATGAGAAGAAAGAGGATGAGAAGAAAGAGGATGGATGGAATGACATCACTGTGTAAGGGAGAGAGAGATTGGGATCAGGGTACTGAGTCCTGTGATGTATCATCAGGCAGTGATGTTATCATTCAAACCCTCAGCGTGGTTTAGGAGAGCACTGGCCTGTCTCTGCAGGAGGAGGCTGTATCTCCCCTCACCTCCTCCCCTCCTCTCCTCTCCCTTCACCTCCTCTCCTGTCTTCTCCCCTCCTCTCCTCTCCTCCTCCCTTAACACCTGCTCATCTTTCTGATCCTTATATGCCTCACCACCCCCTTTCTAGGAATTTACATAATGACTTTCTTCCTTCCTTCCTTCCTCCCTCCCTCTCATTTTCTCTTCCCTTTCTTGTTTACTACTTTTTCTACCATTATATCCTCACGCTCTCCCCTTTGCTCTCAGCAGGAGCTTTTGAGTAAATATCCCACAATTCCTTTGAGGATCATTAGGACTCTTCCACACAGCGATGGTCCCTCATTAATAACATGACTATGCTCAGGATTGTAGCCTGCCTATTAATAAACAGCAGTTCATTCATGACAATAAAATCAAATTGATGTCTACAATGCCTGCACTCCATGCAAAAAGGCCTGACGTACAGTATGTGTGTTTATTGAAGGTGATGGCTGATGTCCACTAAGCACTTGGAGGTGTGTGGGCTTGTTCAGCTACTTTGAAGCTACTTTTGAAGTTCAGTGAATAAAGCATAAAAAAGAGCCACAGAGCACAGAGCAAGTGATGTGCCCCACCCATGTGCCCCATCCATGTGCCCCATCCATGTGCCCCACCCATGTGCTCCACCCATGTGCTCCACCCATTTGACTCCAGCCAGATGGCAAACCCGAGGGTGCCAGTCCAACGATGCTCAGAGACGGAGCGCTAATGAGTGTCAAGACAAATCCCACAAACATGAGTTAATAGGAAAGACCTCAGAAACAGTCCACAATGCAAAAAAGAATAAGAATTCGGCAGTTTGGGTTAGGCAGGGTGTTCCAGTGATAACAGCGCAGGAGCAGACGTACCTCCTGCCACTCGCCGCCGGCCCAGGTGTAGTGAGGGCAGCCTGGGAGAGGACAGGGCTGCAGGCCCTGGGGTCGCATGCTCCCATCACACATGTCTGCCCTCACACGGCCCTGACCCCTCCACCTGCAGTACACCTCTCGAGTCTGCACCCCCACGCCACAGGTGGCCGAGCACTGTTAGTGCACGTGCAAACACACACACACACACACACACACACACGCACACGCACACGCACACACACACACACACACACACATCGCAATTTTGAGGGTAATCACATATTATAAATGTGCACATATTTTTTTAATCTGTATATAAATACACATATTTTACATCTCTTTGCTTGTCAGCCCCAGGGGAGCTGAAATATGGACCCCGTGTGTCACATCCATCCCCGTCCATATTCAACATCATTTCTGCTTTTAAATCACAGAAGCACTAAAACGTCAATCCAGAACATTCTGTTCTGTTTAGCCTTCAGCAAATGCATCACACACAGTTATGTCTCAACACTTCCGAGGCAAACGCAGTCACACTTTGTTTGTACCGTCTGTGCGGTGCCGTATGCCTTAACCCTATCGAGAGGGCAGATCTCTTTGAAGGTCCCACTGTCGCATGCAGACCTGCATCAGCAGCTCCGTCTACCTGCCCGTCCCCTTTGTTCATTGCCCCTCCAGTGCACGTGCGAAAGATCAAAGAGGATCAAAACTGCACTTGGGTTTTCTTGGTTTCCGCGGCCACATCGTGGCCTACGTACACGTGCACTTTGTGGTTACAGACTTTGTGTCGTAGCGAAATTAAGGACGTTGGCTGAAAGTTGATCTTGATGCTGTGTCTGATCACAAGTATGAGGATGCGAAAAAATCTGCAGGCAGGTATTACGGCTTACGGAAGATTCTAGACATGCTAGTGTTGTTGAAACGGTTCGTGAATTTTCATCTTTCCCTCTGAATGTTCATCTGTGTTTACTCAACATTAATATGATAACATTGTGTTCTAGTTGCTCAGGAAATTCGTTTTTTTAAGCTTTAGATGTCTTTGCCTAGCATCAGTGGATGTCATACAGACAATTATGCCCATCCTCAAATGTCACGGTGCATTACTGGCTTCAAGTAGAGGCTTTCCTGAAGTACATTCCCACAAACCTCCTTGGCAGGCGCACACACACACACACAAACACACACAATGATATTCCCAAGGGCAACCTAGTGTACGTGCGCTAACCACACTCTATTACCCCCTCTAAACCAAGCTCCCCCAGGGGACCTCGGCCAGCCGAGAGGCTGCTGAAGGACCTGGAAGGTGGCCGCTGAGGTTTCTACAGTTGTCACAGGCATGAATGTTAAGATATAAAACATGTCTCTATGCTCTAGTTGTGGATTTCATGGTTTATGGTGGTATGTGAAAGAGGATGATTGCTTCCAGACCCCAGTGGGAAAGATGTGGGAGTGGCTTCCTCACTCAGAGGAGAAAGGCTTGGCCCCAGTGGGCCTGGGAGAGTGACAACCTGCCTCCACTGAACCAATGAGATTTCATGGTTATTCTGAAAGGGCGGGGATTATTTTCATCTTAAATAGGATGCCAGTGCTGCTGCATACTCGAACCTGTTCATGTAACCAGTTCCAGACCAGACTCTCTCTGTTTATATCTGGCCTCAGGTTGAACTCACAGACCAAGAGAAATTACCCCTTTGGACACCATTTGATTTACCCACATACACATACACACTTCATTTCTTTCTGTAGAACATAGCATGACGGATTGCATGAGACATGCTGAGAGAAGATTATTCCTGGTGGTTGGTGATAAATTTGGGATTGTCTTTGTTTGTACCTCCCCAGCTCTGTGGATGCATGTGTGTGTCCAGCCTTGAAGTGACAGTATGTTCTAAAAGTGTCACCCAGTATGGACTTCAGGATTCTAGTAGACACATCAAGAGTGTGGTTGGCTCCACCAAGACTGTAACCTTTTTTTGCTTCTCTCTCTCTCTCTCTCTCTCTCTCACACACACACACACACAGTTACCCCTTAACTAGATTCAAGTGCATGTACAGATTCCCTGCTGAGATTCCTTCAATCAAAAACGACCCTAAAGTGGGTCCATGTGTGGGTTTGTATTTTAAAGTTTGATTATTCCCCATTCTGTGAAACTGAGCTCTTTATTATTGTTCAAGCAACAGCAATCCATGCAGGTTCCCATCCATTCAGAGATTTAAATGATTGTTTCTATAGGCATCTAACGCTTTGGTATGTTGTAATTTTAGAAGATCTGTTACCATATCACGCACGTGCGTGAAAGGCCAAAGACTTTGTCACTGTGCTGCAGTGGTGCGGCCGGCCATTTCGGGTGTGATGTGGTACCTACCGCTCTCCACCTGCTGGCCCTCCAGCTGGGACAGGGTCCCGCCCGGCAGGGCTTGAGGCTCTTGGGCTGGGGGAGGTGAGCGCAGTGCTCCTCCGCCGCCTCCGTCTGGTTGTGGTAGACACACGTGAGCTCCCTCTGCTTGCTCCCCTTACCACAGGTCACGGAGCACTGGGGAGGAGAACACAGGTGTGAGCCTCAGGGATGACAAGCAGCACTCGCAATGGGACGATTAGACCTTCACTTTGAGCACACTGGTCCTAAATGGCCCAATAGAAAGAACCCATTTGAAAAAATCAGGACACCTAGTCTGAGACTGCATTAGGAAATAACAGGAAGTCACACCTCGCTCTAGCGTGTATGCACAATAGCATTCCTCCACTCTCTCACAAACACAGGCCTGCCACATTTTGTTGTGGATGTGCTGCTGGTTGCCCCGTCCAGCGTCACCACGCAGCAGGGAGATGCAGGCATGGCCGTCGTTCCCTTTCCCAGGTGCCCTCCTCGGCCCAATCTCCAGCAGCACGAGCCTTCCAGCCAGCATGTAGCGGTAACGCAAGGCTTGCGCACGAGGACGTATGGGGGAGGCAAGGCAGAGGGAGGTCTTAAAACCCTCAGTGCAGACAGTCATCTGGTTTTAATAAACACAGCTCAAACACAGGAGGAAAACTTCTCAGAAAAACCTAAAGAGACCGTGCCAGGAAAAGCCTCGGGCCTCCTCCCTGACCCTGTAAATGAAGACGGCCATAAAGCCCAGCTAGACCAGGTTATCTGTGTATGGACATAGTTTTATACTCATTAACTTGGAACACAGAGGAACTCAAATTTATATAATCATTATATAATGTTTTAAATTTTCGTATAATAATGTTTTTTGTCTTCGATACATAATAACAATTCCATGTTTTTTCATTTCTCTAGTAGTTCTCAACTGTACCATGAGATTAATGGGAAACGGGCAAAATGTTAAATATTTACACTACAATTAGAAGTGAAAATCGGCATAATCTAATAAAGATGTGGGTTTTCAATTGACAATGTTGGTGTTTCAGAGGATTATGGAGAGAGGACACAAAACTAATGTTTGTGAGCAAGCTGGTTGAACACTCAGTCACCTTCAACCACAACGGTACCCATTAAACCTCCCAAAGTCTCTCTCACACCTACACACACACACACCTAGCACATCACCATACGCAAACATGGCAATTACAGAAGCATGTTAAACACAGTGCTTGAGTTTACTGACAAAGGGACATCAAAGTGTAGCACTCAAAGCGACTGATCCCTGAACATGCAGGCAGACGGGGCCTCCTGCTCTTCTCACCATAGACACACACCAGCACTGAAGCCAACACTCCCATGAGGGACGTGGGGTTGGGGGGGGGGGGGGGGGGGGTTGGGGGGGAGTGTAGGCCCCTCCTCACTGCTGTAACACAGTGAAAGAGGAGAAGGGCTCCAGAGAGAGGAGGAAAGGCGGAAATCCCAGCCGCAGTAGTAGTGTGCGAGCGGTACCTGCTCGGACGGCTGTGTGGCGG